>BGPR01004499.1:31844-78825 GCA_013235015.1 Araneus ventricosus | reverse complement strand
GTATATGTCGAGAGTAGTGGCGGTATCAGGTAGGGGAGGGGCGACAAACCTATTTGATGCACAGTCGTGTTCCCTTCCGCCCCTCAGGTCCGTTCCCCTCCTCTAGATCCTTCTACTCAGTATTTTGGTTCTTTCAACCCTCCAAAGGTGTGTATTTAGACAGTATAATCTAAATCTTCATATCTATGCTGAGTTTAACTTAAAAGCTCGCAACCAGCCTGTCACAGTTCGACAGAAAAGTTTTCGTTCCATTGAAGAAATAAGACCATGCATGTTTAATTACAAACACAGAAAATGGCTGCTAAAGGAACTGAAAGAGAGTCGCTACAGGGGATGCTGATACTTATATTGTGAGATCTGAGTTAGAGAAAGCAACTTCTCATCCCAAGGGAAAGACGTAGACCTAGTCGTGTTACTGATTGCTTTGGCACCACCAGAAAGTAATATTTATTTTATGAAGCCTGGCAAGGGAAAAGTAGAAGCTAAATTATTTTTTACAGGAAAGCTGCTGAAAGAACTTTCTTTTGCCCAAACCATCCTCCTTCTCCAAGCATTCCGTGGCTGCGACATTACACCAGGTATTTATAGAAAAAGCAAAGCACTATAGTTATATAGATAAAAAAATTCAATGTTTTCAACTAAACCAGATGAAAACATTGCTGACATCTTTTATTATCCCTCATCAACACCAGATGATATCTCGCAACACGGTGAGAAGATGTTCCTAGTACAAAGCCGTTGCTGGTGAACACAATTTGAATAACCGTAGATATGCAACATTTCTCAAATTATCAACCAAGATTAAAGCTGATCTTTCCTCAATTCCTCCAACCAAAGGAGCGGCGGAGCAACACACGTTTAGCAATGTGTTTCTGTTTTGGCACCTTTAATGGTACCTGTACCAAAGGTGCACCTCTAGAAGCAGAGGATGCGTTCGAACTTTATTCGAACTCGATGCGATTATATACTAGAAAAACATGGTGAAATTTATTTACGAGCAAGTGTAAAAATGGGTTATGCATATTTTTATGTATGTATATATATATACATATAATATTATGTTATAGAAAGATATAATATGTTATAGAATAATATAATATGTTATAGAAAGATATAATATGTTATAGATATATTGTAATAAATAGACACTATTTTCAAATATAAACTTTCTTTCGTAAAAATAAAACTAACATTTTCAACCACTTATTGTAATTATGCATTTTTTTCAAATTTCTATAATATTCTAAACTATTCATCCTAAGAACAATGTGTAGGACCATTTTTATACGAAATTTAATTTAGTTTAATTTTAAACTTAAGTTTTTTTCGCAAGGATCCATAGCTTCCGAGATATTTAATAAAAGCCGAGAAATCCCCCTTTCAACCCCCCGTACCCCCCCCAGCACCATCCACCAGAGGGGGCTTTCAATATGTCGTTCAGGGCACTCTCCCCAACAACTGTGATCAATTCCGAATTTCAAAACTACGCCTTTTTTAAAAATTTACAATTCGTTGACTGAACTATGAGTAGAAGGAAACTTGTGAAGGGGAATGGATGTGAGGGGAGGACAAGAGAATAATTGTTCATCAAATGGGTTTGTCACACACACCTCGCTCCGACACATGCACTTCTACCTTTGTATAATTATTATATAGGCATGAGGTTATTATGACGGTTGTTGATTCAGCACTTTTAATCGATTTTACCTTTACAATAAGGAATTTTAGAAGTATTAACTTTTAAATCCCCCTGTATCTTCTAAACTATTGATGCTACAAAAATAGAGTAGGACTTTTTTGTAGAAAATTTTATGTAGTTTAATTTTGTAATGGAGTGTTTTTTGATAGAACCCATAGTTTTCGAGATATTTAAGAAAAACTGAAACACCCCTTTAAGCCCCCCTGTACCCCTGCACCCCCCACTGGCGGGGACTTTTAGTATGCCGTTCAGGACACTACCCCCAGCAAGTGTGCCAAATTTCGAAACTACACCATTTTTTTTTCTATTCGTCGATTTTTGGCCTTCGTTGACTGGACTAAAAGAAAGGGTCGCATTTCGACTTTCATATTGAAAACATATTCAAAATCTGGCTATGCAAACACATTTTGTTTCTGTCTTAGGAATGTTCGCTTCTAAGACTTTTTCAAATGAACTTCCTTAACCATCCCGCATAATGTTTTGTGTGCTTATTTACTACAAAAATTTATCTGAAACCCAGTTTTTGATTCTGATACAACACTGCTCCACGCTGCTTACAGGTGGACATGTACTACAGTACGATGCACTTGGCCGAGGTACACCACCTAATCGCATATTATTTAATTTACTCTCAGGTAATTATTTATGCTTTTATTGATTAAAAATCCTTTCAATGTGTGTGTCAGTTATGAAACTAAAAGGGTAACAGGTGAAAAATAAAAAAATATTCTTCTTGAAAACAGGAGGAAAATTCAACCTCTCCAGAAGCTTGCGCTGGCATCTGAAAAATTGTTTTTTCGTTTCAGTTGAAAACTTATAACCCGAGATTACCACGTGCAAGGTGACAGTGTTTCCACTCTAAACTAAACATTTTGGGAAGTGAAACGAAATTTATCTACCCTCTTGTTCTGATATATGAACAATTGGCCGAGGTACAACCCTCGCCAAGGAAGATCACCTTCCTCTACGCCATTTTACATCAGTCCCTTGAAAGACGTATAAATGGTGCTTTACTGTATACAAAAGAGAAAGTCACTCACTGGCTCATCATCGAATCTCCCAAACCATAACTTTCGGAAATATTGCAGCACAAAAATTATTTTTAAACCACCTGGAAGCGCAAACAATTCCTTTTTCTTTTATATCAATTAAGTTGCCGCGCTATTTTTTCTCTAATTTTAATAAACTTTTCAAAACACTTTTTGGCATAATTTACAACGATACTTTTCATTGTTTCAACGCAATTCAAACCGTTTTCATTGTTTAAATAAATATTTATTTGCGTGTTTCTCTTCCATTGTGAAAGCTAAGGTAATATTTGAATGTTTAATGATATGTTTTAATCAGCATATTTTCATCCAGCTAACATGCTGCTGGAAGTAAAATGTGCTGCGCTATTTAAAATTAAAATCAAATGCATATTTTCAAGAGGAATAAGAGAGTGAAGATGATGCCATTGTATGATACATGGAACATACAGTTACTCGACTCCATTAAGGATATTCATGTAGACAACGAATAGAATAGGTGAAAGACTACTGAAAGAACATGTGTTAAATGTTTATCACGATTTAGATTTAAAATTACTTTGTTAAGAGAACCATGAATAACAAATTATACACAAGAGATTCAATTGAAATTATATTCCCGGCGAACAACCTTGTCGCCGAAAGCGGCAAGTGTTTGAATAAATGCAGCAGTTTAAAAGAAAAAGTACTTGATATCCATATAATTCATCTGCAGTCTAAAACTGTTGTAACTTTGTTATCATATTGGAAGGGAAGCATCTGTGAGAAGGATAAGAAAGAAGAAAATCTTTTATTTTTTATTTTTCTGTTTAATTTTACCTCTGTGGTTTCTTCTACGAATCAGAACTCCACAAATTTTTTCTTTTTCTTAAAAAAATAAAAAGTTTTATCACCTACAGCTGCAATGAAACTTACAATTTTTTATCTGTTAATTACTGTCAACATGTTCATTTACATTAAAAAACAAATTAGAAATAGTTTTTTCTATAGAACAGGTAAAGAGATACTTGAATATATTAAACATTACCTTTTTCAATAAATAAACCAATTATTGGGAGGAATTAAACTGTTAATTAAATAAAATCGGCGTTATTTAAGCGATGCTAATTTCCGGGTTTTTAAAAAACTTATAGATTAATTTTATGCTTCTACCATCGAAGAAAATAATTTTCTATATTGCTTAGTATTTTTCAAGTTTAAGAAAATAACAAATTCAATAAACGACTGGTTTCAGATTTTCAAGACTGACTCTTTGAAAATCGTTTTCATTTTTCGAAAGTAATCGAATATCCTACCGAGATTATCTGTAGCATAAAGGAAATTATCTTCCACTGCATAATACCCAATAAAATCGAAAACATACCTTTTTTTCGGTTTCAATTTAATTTAATCTGAAGGGAACTCTGGAGATTTCAAACGCTAAACTAACCTACCGAACAAGAATGTGAACTCGGTGCCATAACTTAATATACTTGTACAATATTATTATTCAGTTTTATCAGCAAAGAAACCAATTATTTGCATTTATTAAACCTTTTATAAATAAAAAAATTGTAGTTATTTAAGAGAAATCACTTTCATTTTTTAAAAATGAGTACATGATGCTTCTCCATCGAAGAAAACAATTTTCTATGTGCTTTAGTATTTTTCATATTTGACAACGACTGGTTTCCATTTTTCGAAACTGACAGAAACGAAAATCACCCGATTTCGACCTACTTTTTAAAACAGATTTTTTAAAGCTCATTTTTTCATTTTTCGAAAGTAATCTAATACCCTACCTCGATTATCTGCGGCATAAAGAAATTTCCTTTACACTGCTTAATATCCAACATAATCGAAAACATTTCTACGCATCCGCTCCAATTTAATTTAATCTGCAGGGGGCCTCTGGAGATTTCGAATACTAAACTCACCTACCGAACAAGGATTTGAACTCGGTGCCATTACTTAATAGATATTTTTTTTCTCCGCGGACCAAACAAACGCACACGTGAAACTCCCACAGTCACTGGTACAGATAGGCATCTATTGGGAACTAAAACGAAGGAAAGGATTGGTCCATCTGGAGAGCAATGAAATGCCTAATGGATTAGATGGCGTCTCCACAGACCGATTGGGAAAATGAGTCTATTACGGATGTTTCTACTTCAGTGATGAAAAGAAAAAGAGAGGATGTATTCATCCTTTGAAGAATGGAGGTATTGAATGACGGTAAAATCTGGCTACGAAATAAGGTCTATTGTGAGACCGTATTTTTTGGAAGATTAAATTCATTTCTATCAGTCGCTGCTTCCTGCAATTTGGTTGGAAGAGATACGCCCTTCGGTTGTTTATGACCTCTTCGAAAATAGAATATTGCATTTTGAATGATTTGCGTAATGCGCTTTATTCTTTTCACGTACTTATTTCAACGACATATGATGTAAGGTTAAGAAGTATAATACTTCTTTCAGAATGGAACTTGCTATTTAAAGCTGTATTGTACAATCTTCTTAATTTGTGTGTGTGTCTCTCGTTATAAACTCGTTCTGGGATATTGACTCCAAACATACAGCACAGATTTTCAAATTATCGTTAACTAGATGATATGCCCGGCGTTTAAAAAATACAAAATTTTTCCGCATGTTTTTTGCTTATAACTTGAAGAATTTTCCTTGGAATTTTATGACACTTACAGAGTAAGTGGAAATGCATTAGAGGAGCATTCTATCAAAAACTCATGTAAATACCTTGAATGGTAAAGGAGATATTAGCATTTGCAGTAAATAATTTTTTACTGCGCATGCATTTCGGCCAGCGCTGTTTTATTTTAAATGCCATCTGCTGCCTCAAGATTATCACTTGCGGATCCATTTTCCTATAGGATTCTGGATGCTTATCGTATGCCTAACATACTTAAGTTTGGCCACTTTTTTAAATCACCCTGTAGATTTACTTTGCAACGCAATGACTTCAATGATATTTTTAATCATCCGACTCGAATTTAATGGATTATTTGGGGAAGGGAATCAGAATTCAGATCGGAAGCTAAAATACAAGGAGCAAAGAAATGTTGCGAAACAGTGCATAAAAATTATAAATCAAAAATGTCTTTTAAAATATCAAACAACCTCTCTGGAATATCTTAGAAATTTTTTAAAAGTCTTAAGTGTTCTCCCTTACAACAGAACTATAATTCAACATTAAAAGTATCAACTTGGTACCTGCTATGGTTTTAGTACCGATTTGGGGTTGTTATGTGTTGGATATCAAATAAAAACTTGTTTTAGAATTTTCAATATTTACTCTTGAAATATGCCGCATTTTATACAAAATGAATAAAAATATTAATAAAGGGAATTATAAATGTGGAAGAGTAAAAAATAATAGTAGACAACGACAAGAAGCAAGAATCTGGTGAATGACTTCATCAGAGGCCAGACATTCATTTTACATTATAATATACACTTGGTAAGGCGTCCTTCTTTGTTCCACAAATGTTATAAGAGGTAAGATTTTAAGCCCTTCTTTTCATACTTTGTTCAAAAGACTGTCTTCAATTTCTTCTTTGTGGATAAATGTTTTTCTTTCCAATACATCCCGGAATGGGTTCAGGCCAAAAGAGGATATTAAATATCAGACCTTAAAGTCTTTTTCCTCTACAGAAAACTTATTCCATTTTTGAATCTGCATGAATTCCTGGCGTCTGATGAAGTCATTCACTAGATTCTTACTTTTTGTCGTTGTCTGCTTTTATGTTTTACTCTTCCACATTTATAATTCCCTTTATTAATATTTTTTTTCATTTTGTGCTTCGCAATTTTTTCCTGGATGATGCTTCACTTCCTCACACCAATTAAATCGCTTCTATTAAATTTTGTGTTTTTAGATATTCAATACCGCATTTTATACGATAGTCTTGTATTGCCCGGAAACGTTTTGCATCAACTATATTCCGTATTGTTTTCATTATTTTATATTTCGATATTTTTTTTAAATATCATTTGTTCGTTTTTTTTCGAAAAAATAGGTTTCGAGACTATTGTCTGCTTGTATTATTAATGATATTTCTGCCGTTTGAATGAAAGGAAGATTGTTTAAGATAGAAAAAATGGATGCTCGTCATTGTCATTATTCTTCAAGTTATAAACTTCTCTCTGTGAAGTTGATCAAGCGAAAAATTAATAGACTCAGTCAAGAAATGTGCAATAATTTAAATAGTTTCTGATTTACAACGTTTGAAAAATATGGTTTGGAATGAAAACTAAATAAGTTAGAATATTTACACATATCTGCCAGATGCGACAAGGTTCCAGCATTCACTCCTATCCCAAGACCACTATCCCTGCTGCTACTCCCAGCACAAAATTCGCATGAACCAACTCACATCTTGAAACTTCTAAATTTTTCACAGCCAATCCCAAAAGCAAAAATTATAAACATCAAAAAGATTAAAAATGAAGGTATAGTAAATCGCTTTGGCATCTAAAGACGATACTGACATCCTCAAATCGGAAATAACCGAAAATTCTACTTTAAATACAAAAATCGCAATAAAAATCTATTGCAGACGTTATCCTAGCTCAATATTATACGATTTACCATCAGACATCAGTGAAGAAGAAATCCAATTAGCAATTCAAACTAATACTCCAATTCGCGACAAGCTAAAGTTACTATTTAAATATAAAAATATAAGGGCTCTTCATCAGGCCTTCAAAACTAGGTCTTCGAGACTCAGGCTCAGGACCTTCAATTTCTCCAAAAGTTAAATAAGATTCCAATTCCCTGGGAGATGTTCAAGATGAAGGAATTCTTTCATTACAAGAAACATTGACGGGAGGCTGTTTCTGCGAAACGGCTGCTGGGGTTGAAGGGCTTACTTACCTTACTCAACTATGACTTTCTGTGACTAAAGTAGTTCTATGTAGCTAAAGTAGCTCTATGTGGCTAAAGTATCTCTATGTGGCTAAAGTAGATCTATGTGATTGAAATAACTCTTTGTGACTCTGAGATTATGAGACTGAAGTAACTGTTTGTGACTCTGAAATTATGAGACTGAAGTAACTGTTTGTGACTCTGAGATTATGAGACTGAAGTAACTGTTTGTGACTCTGAGATTATGAGACTGAAGTAACTCTTTGTGAATCTGAGATTATGTGACTGGAGTAGCTCTTTGTAACTCTCAATTTATATGACTGATTCGTGATTTTAGTTGGTTTTTTTCCGCGAAAAAAAATTCCTGTTTTCAAATGTAATATATTTATTCATGTTATTAATATTGATAAAATTTAGTTAGTCACAATCTTATGTTAAATTGGACGATGGTACGAGAAATAGCAAATGTAATTCAACAATTCTGGAGTAATATTTCGCGTGAACGTAAGGTCGATGAATGAATTGCCTAATGTACTTGGATAGTTTGTAGGAGCCATATTGAGATTAAAATGATGTTTAAGAAAATCAAATGACTTCTCGTTTCTCTTCGCGTCTATATTGAAGTCTCCCATCATAACGATCGGTATGTCTTATCTATATCGAACTCTTGGTCGATGAGCAAACTTGATTCCGAGTATTTCATAAGACCGCTGAATAAGAACAGTTTTAACTCAGCTAAATTAACCTATGGATGAATGTATACAGATGATAATATGAAACGCAATTGCCCATTTAGAGTGACATCAACCATACATATGCCATTATATGGTTGACATTACATGTTGCCATTTCTTGTCTGGTCCTGTCATTAATAGTGAATTCGATGGGTCTGCAATCGGCGATGCTCTTTAGTTTCTTGCTGTCTCATTTTGGCAGTTTCTAGAAATTTCTACGAAACAAAATTTGGGAAATCCATTTAATATGCCGCTAACAACCGACAGCAGCAAGCGACTGAGGCCGCCAGACAGTTAGGTATGAGAAAGCGCGGGAAGCTAGGTTGGTCACTGCGTGCGCGCGCATCGGTCGCTGTGACGTCATCAAAATTCTTCGTCATTTTCCCCAACTTTGCAACTCGACTGTGACGAAACTGTAATTCCAAATTCTAAAATTCTTTTTTCAATCTTCAAAGCCCACCTTTTTCTGTTAAATGAAACTAAAACCAACTTTCTATGTTATTTTGTTGCGGAGCTATAAGCGTTCAACTTTACCACGAAAAGCGTCAGAATTTTTTCCTTTCCCGGCATACCATTAGACCACTATGGAGGGACGTAAGTTTACGACAAAATGTAACTTCATGTTGTCAGTCCTTCGGGCATGCAACGAAGGACTGCTTCTACAAAACTCCAAGCTGTGGTAAATGTGCTGGTCATCACCTATCGAGAGATTGCACCAATTACCCTCTGTGTTGCGTTAACTGCTATTGCCATAATCTAAATTTCGGAACTACATTTACCAATACACATACAACTAAAGACAGTACTTGTAAAAGTCTCATAAGTGAAATCAACCAATATAGAAACTTACGTGATTACTCATGTGCAGAGACGCTAATATTCGAGTGGAATGATGTGATAATATTGCTAACTCATTTTCTTTTCATTCTAGTTAGTTTAGTGAAACCATTTCCAATCATTTTATTAATGTTTTCAACTCTCATAAAGATACTACAAATGCGATCTCATTTTAACGTAGGGTTACGTTCCTCCCATTGGGTCTCAGAAGGAATTTTGATTCACACGCAGAAACGCCACAAAAAACATCGTGTGGGAGATCCTATATCTCTTTAACTACATATGTTAAGAACATAACTAATGTCTTATTTTAGAGATAAGGGGTAACAACAGAAGTTACAAAAAATATAAATCGGAATTGTAGTTCAGTGACTAACGAGTCGCAAATTTGGGCAAAAATACGCATGAATTGGTGACGCGATCCTCTATATCTCGGTAATTACATATGTTAAAAACATAACTAATGTCTTATTTTAGAGATAAAGGGTAACAACAGAAGTTACAAAAACAAAATTGAAAATCGAAATTGTAGTTCAGTGACTACTGAGTCGCAAAGTTGGGCGTCACCAATAGGCATGAATTGGTGACGTCACACGCATGAGGTGCGCGTGCAATTGGCTGACGCTCTCGCTTGCCACGTTTTACGCGAACGAGATTTCGTGATTGAGTTGAAAATTTTGTTTCGACAAATTTAATACAATAATGGCTCCAAATGTAAATTTACAAAGAAGGAAACGCCAACAAGATGACAAACGAGATATAGAGAAGTTAAGAAAAGAATTGTTGAAACAGGAGAAGCAACAAAAGAAGCAGAAGGAGAGGGAACGAAAGAAACAGCAAAATAAGGAACGTTCGACCTTACTTTCAAAAGAGAGATGTAAACAAAAGAGAATTGAGAGTTACTTCGAGAAACAAAGGAGAATTGAGAGTAACTTCGAGAAACAAAAGAGAATTGAGAGCAACTTCGATAAACAAAAGAGAATCACAAGTAATTTCGAGGAACAAAGAGTATCGCGAGTAACGAAAAGAATTCGAGAAGCTTCGAGAAACAAAAGAGGATCGCGAGTAACAATGAGAAACCGAGAAACTTCGAGAAACAAAAGAGTCACGCGAGTAAAGTAGTCCTACGCCTTTAACATCAGCGGCTGTTTGAAAAAGACAGCATCCCGTCATTTTTGTAACGTTTGCTACAGTGATTTCAAACTTACTCTCTTTAGGTTCAGTTTTGACTCCATACATCAGAGATAATCTGAATGGTCAATTTATGTGTAAATGGATATCCTATGTACAATTTGTACTTCTTGAACAATTTTGAAGATCAAGTCTATGTAAGCGTCATATTCAATGTACGTATTTCTTTTTTTAGGGGGGGGGGGTATCAATCAAGATTCTACTACGCACACCCATCTAAGTTGCAAACCGGAGATTTTTATCTCTGGAGTCAAGGGTGTGCGTAGAGTAAAGTAAAGATGTGACAAGGCTATTAAAAGTATTCAAGGACTCGAATTTTTTTTGTTTAACATCTAGGTTTGTAGACTGTGAACTATTTCGGATAAACCTGGAGTTTACGGTGCGCACCTGTTTATCGACAATTTTTCTTGGCGCAATTACATTTGCCGTCGCCAAATGCTGTTTTGGATGTGCAGTGCACTTTTTATTACTCTCTTGCGCATGCGTCACCTGAAAAGGAGAGATTGAGCACGTAATGCCTGCGGCATTTCAAGTGTGTACCGGGCAATTTTTTTAACTTAAAAAACAACAGCGGCTTCGCTTTCAGCATAGTAGGAAACTAGTAGCTACGCTTTTTCATTGAATCTTAGGAATATAGGTTTTAAAAAAATTCCGAAAACGAGAATTTTCACACGTAAAGCCTGCGGCATTTCAAGCGTGCACCGTGCAATTTTTTTTTAACTTGAAAAAAAAAACATCAGCGGCTTCTCTTTCGGCATAGTGGAATACTCGTAGCTTCGCTTATTCATTAAGAAACGAAACACACAGAATAACATACACAGTACTGAACCTGTATTCAAACCGAAGAATTCCAAACGAAGTTTTATTGAAATTCGAATGAATCGACCAATCACATCGAAGAGATAAACAAAAAAAGTCCAATCTGAGCGAGGGGCAATGCAGCGTGATGTGCAAAACACCGATGAAAAGATCAATTTCCTTGCATGCGCGCATGTCACTCGTTAAAAACATCACTGCGCAGCCAAAACAAATGTTCTCTCATCTTGATTCTTAAGTGATCCTAAGAGGAACGAATTAAGTCGGCATCGTAGACTCCAGATTAACCCTATTTCGTTACTCATTAAAATTTTTACGAGTTATTTTGCAAAATAGTTAGAAACGTATAAAGTTCCACATAAATACATATCTGCAAAATGGCAAGATATGTATTTTTGTGGAACTTTATACATACCTATCTAACCATTTCGCAGAAAGAAATTTCGACGAATAATTTTTTATTCGCATTTCTACTTCAATTTCATGCCCACAATCTATGATAAAAATCTGTAATTTTACATCACATTTGTAAAAGCATAATATTTTCTAAAATTCATTTCTGTTTTCTTATTTCTACATATAACTTCACCAACATCAAAAGAGGTTTCTAAATCAAGTTCATGTAAGGTCATGACTTTCAGAAGTTGTTTATGCAGAGATTTTATCGAAATTTCTGCATAAAGTGCAATGATTTTTTGTTCTTAGGTAGGATTTCCATAAGAATTTGCAATATTTTTAGAATTTCAAGAAACTCTACTCTGTGACTCTTGTTTGAGCAGCTAAAAATATATACGATCAAGTATTCTGGGAATTTTCATGCACAAAAGACAAAAAGGGAGTTAAGCTTAAAATATATCCGCCTTTTTGTACCATTAACCTTCCGGAAAAGCTAAATCTGATTCAAGTTTTAAATTTCAAAGTCCTGTTTGTATCATATTTTCTACCTAAAAGTTTCAGTGTTTGTCAAGGATTTTGATGTTTCTTCGAAAGTGTATCGGTCAAAATTTCGTGTAGGCTGAAATATCAAATAATATTTTTACTTGCATGTTTCTTGGTTTTATATGCCATTTTAACACAATATGTTGGCATATTTTGGAATAAATTTGGTGAAATATACTTAGCGAAGAATCTCTTATAGACACTATCCGATTCATATGATGACTGAAGTAGAGGATAATTTTTCCTCATCTTAAACATTTGAATTCGAATGGAAACAGAACCATTATTATAGAATTTAATTAAATATGCAAGTTAATACGAATTCTCGCAACTCTTATAATTATATTCTTTGATTTGTGTTGAATGGCTTTAATGGATGAATTTTTCTTTTGAAATCAATAATTTGAGTTAATTAATACTATAAATAAATTATACCTGCAATTATTGCTTGTAACGTAAAAAAAATTGTTTGAAATATTTTTTCTTTATATTTTCTTTAAAAATATAATACAAGTTCTTAGATTACACTTTAATTAAGTTTTTTTATCAATATCTAAACTTTGTAAAATTTATTTTATGTGGTTTCCTATTTATATCAGAATCATTCGTATTTATTATCAGAGTAAAGTATTATTAGTATCAGAGTAAATGCAACCTATATCATATTGAATTTTTTTGTTTGAATTTATAATATAATAATTTGGATTACATTTATGTATTAATTACATTTTATTTCCAAATTTAAGTAATAAATATATACACCAATATGTTGGGAAAGCATTTAGGCATTACAGAATACAGTATAAATAATTCTTTTCGAAATTTCGATGTTCAAGTTTTTAAAAACACAGTACTCTTAAGAGAAATTTATGATGAATATGTAAATTCTCTTAATATATTTTACAATATGATTAATAATAGGCCAAGTGTAAGTTTTATTTAACACTAGCAAACTTTTTTCTAGGTAAAAACTTTCTTCAGATACTTCTTTTGGTGTTGAACTTGTTTTTGCATGCGTATTTTTTTAAACTGTGAAGTGCCGAAGCAAAATTTTTTCAAATGCCGTTACAAATACGCAACGCAGAACAATTCTTTTTATTGTAGACGACACTGCACTATAGGGTGATGTCAGGCATCTCTAATACTTACTTATTTTCCCGAAAGTCAGGCAGCTGTAAATGATAAATTTAATAAAATGTTTGAACATAAAAATAAAATGGTTCATATTTGTGAAAAACAATTTTGTAAAACTAAAAATAAGCAGAACTGAAGGTATTTTTCTCATCCCATTTGAAATTTGAAGTTTTAAAGAAGCGAAACCTAAATTGCCAAAATGAGGCTAAAGTACAGGGTCTTAAATATGCAAATTGTCACAGACATATAGGGGTGAAAAGATATTAGATAGAAGCGAAAGTGGCTTTCACATTATTTCTCGTTCCTCTGGTGCAAATTGAATCTAAAAAGCTTTCAGATGATCCGAAGAATCTTCCTCCAGGGCTGCGGGTATGTCAAAACTCGAGATCCGAGCCGAAGAAATTGCATTCCTCGTTTGCGATGCTAATGCCTCCGCTGAAACGGGCTCCATGCAGAAATCTCTTATACTTCCGATTCTTCCTTCGTAGAGATACTAAATTCCATATCAAACAGCTCTTTTATCCGGCTAATCTCCTTAGTTACAATCTCTCGTTACCTAACGAATGGCGAAATATGAAGAAAAGCCTCATCATAGACATTTCAAAGAGGTTTTAATGGACCTTATACACAGTTTGGGTTCGAGAGTATAGAAAAACAGCTTTGGCGGGATAAACAAAGTGAACGCCTATTCTTTACTAAATATAATCGGCATGTAAAAACTGACGACTGAAATATCAATTTAAATTTTTACCTTCGATTTTTTAGCGAAGTATTTCGTCAGAAAATTTTATTGATAAAACTGATTTATCTAGGACGATTTTTTGTAATCTTTATCGCTACAGAAATAAGACAGTGGTTCGTGCAACGACGCATTCTTGTGTATTGTCACAACTCGAAATCAGTGAATTTTTGCTTTGTATAGAAATAGTTTCACTGCTTTTTTAAAAATTGATTTCTTCTGTGTTGATTATATGCTTTTTTTGTAACACTTGGTATAGATACATTTTATGTAAAATTCATTTATAATATATACTGTTTTATAGAAAATTAAAATTTTCCCTTAATGGTATATATTTCTGACAGTTTTTTTTATTTTATGATTATTACCTATAAAAGTAGGCTTTTTGGATAAAAATAATAGAATATTAGTTTTAATACATAACAATCGCAGGCTCTCTTTTATTAACTCAATTTGTTGCCGACTGAAATTTTATTAATTTTTTTTTTCTTCAATCTTTTAACGAAGTATTTCGGCAGAAAATTTTATCGCTATAAATTATTTCTCTAGTGTCGTCGATTTAGGACTGTTTGTTATGATCTTCATCCCTTCAGAAATACGATGTGCTTCGTATGACGAAGCTTTCTTTTATATTTGTAACTCTCAATACATAGTCTTTATCTCTGAATGTTTTTTTTCCAAATATATTTGAGTTTCAATATATTTCACATTAATTGAATAACTGATTATGGCTATTTGTCATTATTTCTGAAAAAATGGCTATTTTAGCTTGCTATTCATTCTATTCGAACTCCGATCAGCTGTTTTCGGCGTCCCGCCGTCACGTGACTATGACGACACGTGCCTAAGGTCCATTGTCCAGTTTAGAATCCGTCACCCCTTATTGAAGAGGTTAGACAAAACTACATGGATAGGCATTTAAAGAATGGCTGCCTGAAGTTTTTTTAAGGGGACATACGACTCTTAATCCTCGAAAATTTTCGATTTTTTTGTTTTTATTTTTATTATTCACCAGTCTTTTCTGAACAAGTTATAACTATTCACGTTAAAAAATTCCGATAATTATGAAAGTTATGAAGGAAAATGTATCAGCTGTTCAACGTAAACATTGAAAAGTGCCATATCTTTAAAGCTATGTATCTAAAAATGTGATTTTTTGATATTGCGAACACAATATCTCAAGAACTATTGAAAACCTTTACATAAAACTTTTACTGTATATGCATTATACTATGTTCTGCAAATTCAAAGACAATTTGTGTACATTTTCTCTCCAAAGAAGTTTAGTGGGAGGGTGGAAAAATTGAAATTTTAGCTATTTTTAACATTTTAAATTGGTATATAAAATAGAGATTAAATCTAAATGTAAATAAATTATGGTTTAATTTCTTAAACAGATTATTTGGATTACTTAGATACCTAAAATATTGTGTTTAGACCAATATTTTATCCGTAACCATGCGCGTAAGGTGACTATCACATTTTTTCTCCAAAAATTAGACCCATAGTTATTACACACTTAAATAAATACCAAAATTAAGGTTTGAAAACCTGTGTACTATAACAGAAAGAACAGATATTTTTCTAGAAAAAAGTGAGTTTGGGAAATATATTGTTTAAGAGATATAATGTATCAAATTTGACAGTTCCCCTCCCCATTTTTTCGAGGTTTAAGAGTCGTATGTCCCCTTGAGGCACTTAAATACACAGGGTGAATATCTGCCATGTATTAACGTCAATTTTTATGTGTTTTATATGTTTAATAAGAAATCGTATTTATATTCCTATAAGGACGAATTTCGATTATGAGCTTCTTATATGGATACATCTTTGGAATTTGCGCTATGAGGAATATTCCAAGATCGAAAGCAATAAAAACTTTTTACAACTAGAAGCAGCTAAGTTGAGAATCTATTACCCGTATTTGAAGAAGTGAGAGAAAGCTATACGAATAGATATTTAAAGAATGGATGTTTGGAGCTATACGAATAGTTATTTAAAGAATGGATGTTTGGAGCTATACGAATAGATATTTAAAGAATGGATGTTTGGAGCTATACGAATAGATATTCAAAGAATTGATGTTTGGAGCTATACGAATAGATATTTAAAGAATGGATGTTTTGGAGTTATATAATATCTTTAGGAACGGGAAGATCTGCTATGTGTTAAATCCATTTATAATACGTTTTAAAGCAAAATTTAATCAGAAATTATGTTTGTCTTTTCTAGAAGAACCAATTTTGATTATCAGTTTTTTTCATATCGATACAACATTGGATCCATTTGTACTCTTCGCTATGATGTAACACTGCAAACAAGGATAATAGTTTATACCTGTGTGCACTTAAGCAATGGACCTTATGCATGTGACGTCACATCCTCCGACACGTGACCTGCCGGCGGCAGCCAGTGTTCAGTCTTAAACAACTGACTCAGAACTGCTTTTATCTCTGAGTCACTTACAGGCCGATCGTTTTGTTTATCCCGCCACAGCTGTTTTTCTATACTCTCGAACCCGAACTATGCATAAGGTCCATTGAGAACCGATCACTAATAGATCAATACTCAACCAAACACCAATAGTTTCACTATCACTTTCAGATGTGCATAAAGACTCTATTGCATTAACCTTAACAACAAAGCCGTTTAAAACGGAACCTAGAAGTCAGAATACGGTACGATAGGAAACATGACGTCACATTAGAAAAGAAACCAAACTAACGTTCTTCCAAAACCTCTGTAGTAGGTAAAGAAATCAATTAAAAGAGAGTTATAAACTCAAACTTCATAGATTAAACACAAGGAAAAACTGTGATGAATTGCGAAATACGAGGTTAGAAATAACAAACAGTATGAACGAGTTTTCTGCTTTGTTTGTTTACATTTAAGTTCCTGTACTACGTAATTGGATCTATTGGACGTCCGGTGCAATGCTAAGGGGTCTATTCTGGTACCCCCGGTTGGGTTGGGAAACGTCACTTTTTCCGCACGTTAACAACGGGAAAAGTGACGTTCTAACACTGAAATAGACCCCTTAGTCAATGGAATCTTCAAAGCGGAAATCCAACATACAAGCAGATAAAGTAGGGTTTTAATGCAAGTAAACAAACCAGAAAACTCGTCCATAAAAGACAGAAATATACAATGTTAGAGAGCTCGACCAGAGGCATGGTGGTTGTTAGTTTGATCTCGGCGTGAATTTGAAGAAGGGAACGAAACCTCAATACTCAACTCACGAATAGTTCCAGGTCCGATTAGACCAGTGGTTCCCAACCCATGGGCCGCGGCCCACTTGTGGGCCTCGGTAGCGTATTAATGGGCCGCGAAATGCTAGTCAAGAGTCGAAGGCAGGGGAGCTTCAAGAGTCTTCATTTGTTTTTTACTTTATAAAACAATATATGTTTATTCCTTTAACAGTAAGCTTCATTAATTACTAGCATATAAGCGCATTTAATATACATGGTGTCTACACTTTACGTGGTCCAATAGCTAATTTCTAAACCATTAGAGATAGACATATAGTTCCAAATGGAAAAATGCATTAAATAAAGGGAAGAATTATATTTTATGTTTCTTGAGTCACTAAATATATTTCTCAAAAAATTACGAATTCATACTTTTTATACGGTTCCCCCAGCCCTATCAGTCATATTCAGTAAAATATTCTTGACACTCTAAAATCTTAACCAAAAAAAGTCCCACTCTTCAGCGACTAAAACTGAGCGAGTTATGGAGCTTTGGATTTCATGATATTAACCAATCAGCGGCCTCGTCGAGCAACTGTTGCGCATTGATTGGTGAATCGTCTGCATGACGGCTATTGAAATGGTGTAAAGTGGTCTAAGTCAGCGATATTCAAAGCTCCATAACTCGGTCAGTTTTAGACGCAAAAGATTGGTACTTTTTTTGTTTAAAATGTTAGAGTGTCAAGAATTTTTTTAATATGATTGATAGGACCGGGGGACTGCATAAAAAGTTAGATTTCGCAACTTTTTCAGGAATATATTTATTAACTAAAAAACATATATTATAATTTTTCCCTTCATTTAAAGCATTTTTCGAATTCGAACTATATGTTTATCTCTAACGGTTTAAAAATTAGCTATTGGAATAAGTGTGGACACACTGTCTCTCTCTCTCTCTCTATATATATATATATATAGTATATAAATATATGTGTTTGTATTTTTTCACTTGTATATTTAGTTAGTGGGCCTCAAAATATTTTTTTACACAACCAAAAAGTTTGCGAACCACTGCATTAGACCATCATGTGACTGGTTTTCGTTTTTTTTCTGTCTGTTAACAATGAGTGCCTACATGATAACATACTTTTGGTACAAAAAAGCGAATTTCGCTATGTTGGCGTTTTCCTCCTTTTCCAAACTGATGATTCAACTGGTATCGCATTATAAAACCAACACATCCCATGTTAGTTTTGAAATATTTTGCAAAATTATCCGATGGAAACTGAAAATATAAATTTTGAAAGTTAACTGTTTTGCTAGAGCTCTGCATGTGCATCGAATTATCGCATTTTTGAACTAATATACTAAAGAGAAGTCAACCATTTTAATTCGAAACAACAATTACATAACATTCATAAACTTCTCAAATATACCATGGTGTCTTAATTGAATCAAACGACAGCACATTTCCCAAAGTAAAGATATCATCTGATTAGACAGTACACAAAACAAAGCTGTTGAATGATATTCAAAGATATTTGTAATTAAAATAACTATCAGAGTAAAGTGTTTATTTTCAGTAGACTTTTATGTTGCAACATTGAAAGTAAAAATATTTCACACGACTCTAATGAAAATATTCGAAACATACGTTGAGATGTATCTCGATTATAACGAATGCTTTGCATCTGACAAAAGAGGTAGATGAATTCGAAAGTAGAAACATAAAAACGATGGAATCGTTTGCAAGTTCGTATCGAAAACTTTAACCATACTACACCGTCTCGTCACCACTTTCAGATATTTGGTCTTCAAAATATTTTTGTTTTGAATCCGGATACCTTGCATATTTACGGATCCTACATAGTAGGAAATGAGGTCGCTTCTCATTGGCTCTCAGCGTCACGTGACTTGGCTTGCTTCTAAATGACGTCGTGAAACCAAACAGTACTTACCATTGCTGAAAGTTAGTCCTTTATTTGTTTTATTCTAAAGAAGTATACTTCATTTTCTTGAGAAACATCTAAATAATCATAATTAGAAGGTAGTTTTAATTTCTCCATGATCCGATAGAAGAAAACAAAATAATATAATTAAAATCCCACCTAAACATAGTGCTGTGACATCATTAAGAAACAAACCAAGTCACGTGACGCTGAGAGCCAATGAGAAGCAACCTCATTCTCTACTATGTAGGATCCTTAAATATGCGAATACCTTACTCTGTTTTGAAGACTCAATGCAGACATTTTGAAATATCCTGTTTCATATATATATATATATATATATATATATATTCTTCATCGAAGAATGCTTTGGAATGTTAGGAGGAAAAATCAACTACGTCGCTGGAACATTCAAAACAGGTAAGAAGAACGTTTGGTGTTCTTTGCTTTCTTCGAATTTCTATTTCAAATGCATATAGAATAAAACCTTTTCTGTAAAATGGCTGAAAGAAAACAAAATATCTTGTTCGAAGAAAAATTTCAATCATTACGATATGCCCAATAAATTAAATTTAAACCCAATAGCTTACTTAAAATCTATCTCAAACACCTGAAATTTTAAAAATTGGGATAAAATTTTATTGCTTCAAGGGAAAAAATGTTGAGAAAAAAAACATTGGCTTTCTTAAATAAAATTGCACTGTTAATAAGAAATGCCATCAAGATGGTATATTGGAAAACGGATAAATACGAAATGAATTTTTACTTTATTTTGCCGTAACTTGTAATCTGAACGTTTCATATAAAAAAGCAAGCTCTTATGATCATAATAATTTCCGTTTTTTTTCCATCTATTCAATACAATAGTACTATAAAGCACGCTGACAATTTTATGCTGAATTATTGTGTTGATGACATTTGAGACATAAACAATAATTCAAAATATTTCTGCAATTGTGTCAATACTTCAAGATGTTTGTTTGAATTTGCCTTACTATTTATGTTCTATAATTATTAGATCGTATGAAATATGCAGTATGTTCTATATACAATAAAAAATGAGAAACAGAATCGGTACTTTCGTATTAACCACTTGACATTTGCGAATATCAACCAAGTTTTGTTTGTCAAGTAATTAATAACGTAATTAACATAATATATAACATAATGTAAACGTAATATATAACATTGACAAATATACGACTAGCGTTTCGTATTTCGTAAAACTTGGCTGACAGTCGCCATTGGCACACGGTTAATCTATGAATACCGTTTCAGTTCATGATTTTGTCTGTAATTATAGATTATTTGGTTAACCTGGAGTTTACAGTGCCCGCCTACTTCGTTCCTCTTAGGATCGCCAAATCTTTGCCGCCAAGAACGGCGACGAGAGAACATTTGTTTTGGTTGCGTCTAGATGTTTTTAACGAGTGACAAGCGAGCATGCGCACAAATTGATCCTTTCATCGGCGTTTTGCTTATCAGGCTATATTGTGCCACGTTTCGATTGGACTGTTTTGTTCAACTCTTCGATGCAATTCGTCGATAAATTCGAATTTGAATAAAACTTCGTTTGATATTCTTCGGATGGAATATCGGTTCAGTACCGTGTATGTTATTCTGTGTGTTTCGTTTCTCAATGAATAAGCGAATCTACGAGTATTCCGCTATGCTGAAAGCGAAGCCGCTGATGTTTTTTTAAGTTAAAAAATTTGCCCGGTACACACCTGAAATGCCGCAGGCATTGCGTGCTCAATCTCTCGTTTTCAGGTGACGCATGCGCAAGAGAGCAATAAAAAGCGTACTGCACATCCAAAACAGTATTTGGCGACGGCACATGAAATTGCGCCAAGAAGAATTGGCGAGAAGCAGGCCGGCACCGTAAACTCCAGGTTTACCGATTATTTTTTGAATTAATATTAGTTCTGATTATTAGATGGGCTATTTTTAATAAGACTATTTTTTTATTAGGCAACGAGATATAAATAAAATTTATGAAATTTTCACGCAAAAAATATAAAATTATTTCAATTGACATTTTGTGAAAGCAAATCGCGCAAATCAAAAATAAATCACACATGAAATGCACAGATTTCTATCATCTTTCCTTTTTAAAATACGAAGATTTTCCTGTGTAAAGAAGCTAAAATTAAATTTCAAAAATGAAGCTGAAGTGATAAATTTAAATATGCAGATTTTCCCGGCAATGTAAAGATGGAAGATATTAGATAGTAGCGCAAAGTGGCTTTCAAATTATTTCTTGTGTTTCTGGTGAAAATTGAATCAAAAATGCTTTCAGACGATCCGACGACTCATTCTCCAGGGCAGCGGGTCTGTCAAAACTCAAATTCCGAGCCAGAGAAATTTCGTTCCTCGTTTGCGATGCTAATGCCTCCATCTAAAATAGACTTCATGCAGTCAGCTTTTACACTTGTGACGCGTTCTTCATGGAGATGCTAAACTCTATTTCAAACTGCTCTTTTTATTAGCATAATCTCCTTAACAGTAATCTTTATCTCATCAAAGGCCTGACAGTAAAGTTTCGTTGCCTAGAGTCAAACAAAAAAAAAATGTGCGCTAGAGCGAAAATTAACTGTGTTCGTGAGTTTCATAAAATTTTACCCTGCGAAAAACTTTGAGTAGTATATAACTAGTGCTGGTAACTGTAAGAACTGAAATTGAAGTCTGAAAGTTAAAGTTAGTGTAGTTGGTTTACTATTTTTGATATAATATAGCAAGTTTAATTTTAACAACTTGTTCATGCGAGCTGTAACAATTATTACTTAATTAGAAAAATAACCCGTAATGGTATGACGGGTGCAAATTGCCTTTTCATTCGAGAGATTTCCCGTCAAATTTGACGTGTTTAGATAGATATATATGCGAGAGAAATGTTTGACGTCGATTGAACACAAATAAAATAAACATGTGTTTTATGACAGGATTTTTTTTTATTTACATATTATTTACACATATAAGCCATTCGTCCATGCAGATTCAAAACCAGAGTAGGTTTTCTGTAGAGGAAAAAGACTTTAAGGTCTGAATTTAATATGAATTTTCTCTAAGGCCTGAACCTATACCGGAATAGACCTTAAAGTCTTTTTCCTCTATAGAAAACCTATGCTGGTTTTGAATCTGCATGGATGAATGGCCTCTGATGAAGTCATCCACCGGATTCTTACTTCTGGTCGTTGTTTGTTGTTATTTTTGTACTAGAGAATCACCAGTCATGGTATGACAAGTGCAAATTGCCTCTTCATTCGAGAGATTTCCCGTCAAATTTGACGTGTTTAAATAGATATATATATGCGAGAGAAATGTTTAACATTGATTGAAAACAAATAAAATAAACATATGTTTTATGACGGGAAATATTTTTATTTACATATTTATTTATTCATAAAACCTCTTGGTCTAAAAAAATTTGGTAGATATAATCTAGATAGATAGAAAATCTAGTTTCCAAACAAAACACTTCTCGGCTTGTCAAACGTTGCCAAAAAATATTATCAAATGATATCATCGCGATTGCAATAAATAATCAGATGCATCGTGGTGTCCAAACTACATCACGTTCATAATATACCACTGACATAATTTACTATTTTCTATTGAAAAATGGAAATTAATTTAAAATATATGATTAATATAATTTAGAATTTCTCGGCAACTATTGATCATAGCGAGATAAATTTTATATCAATGGATAGTAAATTTTATTTCACTATTTTAGAGGTATTAACTTTGAAATTAGAATGACAATTACTCTTTTAAATTTAAAATGACTGAAATTTAGGTTCTAGAACAATGAAATAATGCTGTTTAACGTCTCGCAGTGTTATTCTTGGTGACGGCAGAGCGTTACCGAGAGATTTGGGCTATTATTTTAGTAATTTATCACGCAATAATTTTTAATTTGGTTCACTTTGTTTAGTCTCAACTATTTTAAGTTTGTATTTATTTATTCATTCTTATTAATCAAGCGACATGAAATTTGTTAATATGGCGACACGAATTGATTCTTATTTTAATAAGCCTGTATAAAACAGACTGTTTTAGCAAAATAATTGCAATTTCTCTACTAAGCGGAAAGGCACAAGGTCGCATAATCCTTAATCGCTTAAGGACATAACCCGAGTTAACTCGTACTAAATACTGCATGCTATAAAATAACTTGGTCCTTAAGCGGTTAAAACGCAACATGCATTTTGGAAAATGTTAGATGTTATTAGCTTCGCGCATTGCAAAGAAAAAACGCTTTTTGTAATAAGGCGGATTTTTTTTAACTAGCCTGTTGCATAATACAAAGTAGATTATTATTCAGATATCACTCTATTGAATTGATAAATTTTGTTGGGGAAAGTGGAGTAAAACCGGGGAGCTAATGTTCTAAGGCCTGTTGGAGCTAAAATTTTCGACATAAAGCTCTCAAGTTTTATTAAAATACTAGCTGCATGGCCCGGCGTTGCACGGGCTAGCTCGAATAATGCGTCATTCCCTGCAGAGAGAAGTGAGGTCACGTGACCAGCGTCGCTGGGGATCCATATTTTTTCATTTGGGGCATGTCCAGTTTATGAACGCATGAAGCAAGACGCACTACATACATGACATCTCAAAGTTAAATCTCACGGAAACAAACATTTTTAGTAAAACCCCTATTTGAGCGATTTTGATTTCTGCGTTTCTTTGTATCAATTACCAAACCCAGCACACAACGCCATCCATAGTGCATTGTTGAGGGATCCATATTGTATCGTTGCTTTTTTCAACAATGAAACAGAAACACGCAATTAAATATTTGTTTAAACAATGAAAACGGGTTGAATTGCGCTGCAACAATGAAAAGTATTGTTGTAAATTAGTTTTTAATTAATATCTTTTTTCCTAATTAAAATTTCGGAATTTAAATGGTAAAAATGGATTCCTTGGATTATTCCCCATCTTTCGGTACTTTCCGCGCGCTTCTCCGTTCAGCGGTTCGTGAGAAGATAATCTCACATACATACACGTCGAATTTTAATAGTGTAGATTTATTGTTTATCGGAGAACACTATATCTTTCCAGAAAAGTCACAGTTTCATTACATATTATAAATGATTTTTTTAATAAAAAAGTACACATGTTGACGTTATCAGAAATTAGGAAAATTTGATTGTCAGTGGAAAAGTTGCAATCATTTTTATTTTATATGACAAGTTAAGAATAATAGTTACAAAATTCACATGTAAAGCAGTTGTCTTCTTCCTCCGCGCCACTGCAGCTTTCGTTGGCTCAGCTAAGACAGTTTTTACATTGGATTAACATTTCTTCTATATTTAAATTAGAAAATACATCATAAAAATATAGACAATCAACGTCTGATATGTTTTTCTCGTCTTATTCGGAGGAATTATCAATACTGACTCTCCCGGTCTTACGCCACTTGGAATACCCGGTTTTACCCCGAGTGCAGAGATTATAAACAATATAGAATCTCGCAATTGTTAAAATAAATCCTTATTGTTCGATAGGGCATAAATCCTGAGTAAACTTATAATAAGTTAGACTAAATGTAGTTTTTATAACTGTTATGATATTTAAGTAAGGATAATTTAAAATCAAACGAACAATTAGAGAGCTGACGTCTTAAAGCAAATAGATATTCATATGCAGTGAATGGAACTAGGGGGAATTCTAAAAGGAACAGCCACTATGACTGTTCCTTTTTCTTTACTTGTAGAGTGTAATTCAATATCTGTCTGATAGATAGAAAAAATAAAAGCGCCAAAGTTAAGGGGACCCATTTTTACCCACTCTCCCCTAAATATTTCTTAGAATTTGAGTAAATGTTTGATCAAACTTTCGCGAGGTCCTGTTTCATCTCGACAGTTCGGCATTTTGTCCCCTTGCCTGCAAATTTGCTTGCTAGGCAATGAGGACCAAACGCTTCGTTTGATTTTCTTCGAATTTAGCCTGAATGTTCCTTGAAGCCATTAAAACAACGTATGTTTAATGAATTTTATTTTTTGATTTCGTTTCAAGATGGTAGCTGTTTTAATAGTTTCAGTGTTTGGCGAGTTAGTAGCAAGTTTGGCGCAATTGAAACATTTGGGTAATTTTGGTAATGGCTGGACATTTAAATGTAATTTTGTTAATACGGTTAAAAGTGGACTTTTAATTATAGTTTTGTGTATACTGATGAAAGCAGAGACTTGTGTAAATACAGTACAACCCCGATCAATAGAACTAAAGGGGGGAGGGACGTTTCGGATAACAATTTTTTCGGCTAAGACAAGAACATATATTACTATTTTGTATTTAATAGCGGTATGTAATTCTGAAATGTTTTTAGTGTAGAACGAATTCAAAACTCTCTTTGTAGGTTACACTTATGTTCTTTATTAAAGTTAACCATCGATAGGGAACTATATTCTCACGCATATTTACGGATCCTACAAAGTAGGGAATGAAGTCGCTTCTCATTGGCTCTCAGCGTCACGTGACTTGGCTTGCTTCTAAATGACGTCGTGAAACTAAACAGAACTTACCATTTCTGAAAGTTCGTTCTTTATTTGTTTTATTCTAAAGAAGTATACTTCATTTGCTTTAGAAACAGTCAAATAAGCATAATTAGAAGGTAGTTTTGATTTCTCCATGATGCAATAGTGGAAGACAAAATGATAGTTGAAGTCCTACATAAGCTCGTTGCTATGGCATCAATTAGAAGCAAGCCAAGTCACGTGACGCTGAGAGCCAATGAGAAGCGATCTCATTCTCTACTATGTAGGATCCGTAAATATGCTATTCGCACCTGCAAGTTCGGGAGCAATGCGCCTGTCAGGTACAGGTCATCAATATGGTAGTTAATATTATAATACCTATTAATTTTAATCTTAGCATTCTAAAATTAACCACTGACCTTTTTCGGGAGGCATAACAGAAAAAAAAAATTGCTGATATCGTTGCAAAAATGTCTCGCCTTCGCGATTTTTCCATGTAGGTACAGTACGTGTTTTTTGGATTTGCGGTTTCAGAGGCATTTTGGATAATCCGGGTTTCGGTTAAACGAGTTTTTACTGTAATTCGCACTAAAAAATGACTAAATCTTTAAAGACTGTGACGATGTGAGGAAGAGAAAATATTACATTTTTTTTGAATGCGAGATTTTAATTGTTCACAGAACTACTAGTATATTTGTTTTAACCCCTGAACTGGTTTGCCCGCACGGGCATTAAATTATCCAAATTTTAAACTTAAAATCTAAAACTGTCATTCACAGACGTTATAATTCGATACAAAAATTGCGTGGAATCCGCAAATATTTCAACTGTCCTTTAGTTTGTCAAGTGAATTAAAATGACAACACATTCCCAAAATAGAAGGCGTCATCTAATTAGATAGTTAACGAAACAAACCACTTAAGGGGTTAAGCCATAATTTTGTTATTATTTGTAAAACCATATATTTTTTAGGAAACTGCTACTCTTATTGGTACTTAAAAATATGCATTGTTTTCACTGCATCACAATAAAACTATTAGATAAGACTTTGTTTAGATAATTTTGTCTACGAATTTCCGATATTTGTTGATGTCTCTACAATGGACGAGTTTTCTATTTTGTTTATTTACATTCAAATGCTGTGACTACGTAATTCCGGTGTAATGCTAAGTTAATTGAATCTTCAAAGCGGAAGTCCAAAAGCCATGCAAGTCAAAGTTTTCTAATGTAAGTAAACAAAACGGAAAATCGTCCATTACCATAAGGTAAATGGTTTGAATGTTATGAATTCTTAAGAATTTTTTTCTGAAAAATATTAGAAATTCCTCAGTTTTTTACACAGAGATAACGCGAAGTTAAACTAAAAATTGGCACGTGTTTAAGATGCAAAGTGAAAGAGTTTGGTAAATATTCTTTATAAATTTCATTTATTGATACAGCATCAATGTAAAGTGAGTGACTAATAGTGAATTATCTATATTTTCCATATAAATCAATAAATGACCAGAAAATGCTCGGATAGATTTTGGAAAACTAATCAAATATATTGAAACAATAATGTTCCCTTTCATATAAATACAGAAGAAATTTGTCTAATAAAGAATATGCCGTATCTACTGTTCAGCAACGGATTCCGAGACTACCCCTTTTGGACGATTTTACACCGGAAAGGGGTGTCAGGAAATGAATCATATGAGCTCATTTCAGGAGTTCTTTGTTAGATCACGCTCAGTAAAATGTAAACATCACTCTTCCATTCTTCACTTTCCCCTATTTTGATGAAAATGACTCCGCCCGGCGCATGCACAAAAGCGCTGAGGGTTTCCGAATCCGTTGCTAAAGAATACTTGTTTGATAATAATCCAATTGACGCGGTTCTGAGCATTTTTTCTTCATGAATGGAATCTAATTTTATGAAATGTGCTGAACATCACGTGGCTATAAATAAAAAAAAATATTCTTTATTCTATTTTCAAAACCAATATTCCATTCTAATCTTCACCATGAATGAATAAAAAAGCATTTTTAATTTATTCTCAAAATCCTCAGTTTATAATCAGTTTAACCTTCCTAATTAAGCCCAGCGAATGTGGTGTAGTATTCACTTCAGAAATAACAGACGTTAAACTACGTCAACTATATGGGATTATGAGAAACGTACATCAGTTTTATTCGTTGGATATCTGGCAAGTCGAGTTTGGAATCGGGAAATATCCGTGTAACCTTCAAAAACATCAGCCATTGTACCACTGGGGGTCTATCAAATTTAATACTTTTGCAAATAGTTTTTAGGTTGTCCGTTTTTTTTTATTGGCAACATGTCGTGTTTTCTTTCGTTTCAGTTTCTTTTTTAATAAAATTTAGTAGAAACTGTTCTAAATATAGCACTAAATTTTCACATCTTAGTAACATTAAACAAGAACACAGAATCCTTTCCCCTAATCGCAGGAATGATGTCCTGCTTTCACGCTTTAGAACGAACACTTATCCCCATAATGTTAAATTACATAGATTTCATCTGACTTCGTCGCCTATGTGCAAATTTTGTTTACAGGAAGAAACTTTAATTCATATTCTCTTTGAATGCACAAAATATTCCCCGCAAAGGGAAATTCTGTATCAGCATTTCGGTTGTCTTCCGCTTTCCTTTTCTTGTCTTTTCGGTCTTACAGTAGATGCTAAGAAGAAAATCCCTATTTTTTCTAAGTTTTTACAAGATATTCATCGTATTCCTTCTATTTAAACTTTCCATAGATTAATATTCCTTTTTGTTTGACGGGTAAATAGAGATAATGCAGCTGGATCAGCGAGCATACATCTCAAATATTACTTCTACTAGTAGAAACTGGGAAAAAAGAATATGGAGGCCTTTCTAGGAAGGGCATCATTTTTTTTTCTCTTGACAGAATCAGATCGGCAATAATTTAGCCCATCTTTTGATGGCAATTTCGCTTCTTTTCTTTATTACGGATTGAAAAGGGCTTTGGAATAAATTGGGGATAACAGCCTTTATAGCTGAAAATCCCAAACGCCCCCTTTATCAAATCAAATCAAATGGTAGAAACTCTGGTAATGTTGAGTGATGGTTGTCTCGGCAATCCTAATTATTTTAGTGGTCTTTATGTGATAAATATAGTATTTAAAATTCTTTTAAAATAAAAAGGGTAATGTCGCGGGATTAAGAAGATAATTATTAAATGGTTATAAATAAAAAATATTATTTATTGTATTTTCAAAACGAGCATTCCATTCTAATATTCACCATGAACGAATAAAGATACATTTTTTATTTTATTTGCAGAATCTTTAGTTAATAATCAACTTAACCTTCCTAATTAAGACTAGCTTAATATTAAATTCAAAAATAACAGACGTTAAACTACGTCAACTATATGGGATTCAGTTTTATTCATTGAATATCTTATAAGTTGAGATTTGAAATGAGGAACCTCCGCTTCATTGAAATTCGGCCATTTTCTGTGTGGCTATCAAATTAGTTGCAAGGTACTTCATGGAATCTGCATTAGTCACAAATTACTTAATTTAAACAGTTAATATTAAGTAAATTTAATTACATAAACTAATTTAACTAATTTCTCCATATTATTCTCTATGTGGTTATCCAATTACAGAGCCGGACGAACAATTCGTTACTTCGTGGCCCGGCACGGAGTGAAAAAATTGAGGGGCTCAAAATTGCCAAAAGAAAATGAAAAAAAAAATCACAACGGAGTTTATGGATTAATTAGAAAATTTTCTGAAAAACATTAAACAATCTAATTTTATATCTAATTTTATGTTATCTAATGAACACAAACTTTCAAGGCACTACTCTAGTAATCTCAATATATAAAAGGCAATGCCAGTCTGTGTGTGTCTTTGTGCGGTACACTGCAGATACCGCAACACCTACAGGTACGAAATTTGGCACGAAAGTGGACAGGACAGGAGACGAATTTTTTGATTCTCCGGGTAGATTTTTCGTTATTCAATGTTTCATCGATTTTTTTAGCCTTTTTCAGCGAAGTTTCGTACTAAAATTGTTGAAAGTCCGGAAGTTTGAACAGGTACAGAAATATTTTTATACCACCTGAATCGTTGTTTAATATCCTCCACAACGAAAAAAATTTCAAATCAGTACGATAATAAGACATTGCTTACATAGTAGTTCCATATGAGCGCAATTCTTTGCACGGAGTGGTTCAAAGGCTAAATCCGGCCCTGCCAATTAGTTACAAGGCTCTTCATGGAATACGTATTAGCCACAAATTACTTAATTCAAATAGTTAATATTAAGCAAGCATAATTACATAAACAACTAACCTGTGCAGAAAATCTGCATCCTAACGTCATAGATGGTTTACTGGATCTAAATAAAGCTGTGCATTTTAGGACTCCTGGTTATAACTTCAGATAAATGAAAATAAAATTTTATTTATTTATTTAAATAAGACAAGCTCCAAGGCCTCGGCTTCGAGGTCGCAGGGCTCCAGATTCGAAAACCGATTCCACTGAAGATCCTTCTTGTTCTGGAACTGTTGTATATTAAATCATGCATAGGGGATTAAACGACCTCCCGCTGGTATGATGTGGAAGTTAGGAGAGGGGGTGCCAACTCCGTCTCATAATAGCCCACGTGTTGCTTCAAAACGGGACGTTAATATAAATAAACTATACATTAAATAAACCAAATTACATAAGCTAGTTTAACTTGTACAGAAAATCTGCCTTCTAACATCATGGACAGCTCATTTAACATAAATCAGGCTTGAAGTTCAGCAGATTGATGTATTATATTCACTTAAAAAAATTGACAGACGTTAAGCTACGTCAACTGTATTAAGGATTACGAGAAACGCGCATCAGTTTTATGCAATGAAATATCTTACAGGCCGAGTTTCGAAGTGAGAAACTTCTGCTTCCCTGAAATTGTGCCATATTATTCTCAATGTAGCCATCTAATTAGTTGCAAGGTGCTTCGTGGAAGCCGTTTCACTTAACTAACGCAGTTAATATTAAATAAGCCTAATTACATAAACTAGTTTAAGCTATGCAGAAAATCCGGATTCTAACATCATGGATGGTTTACATTATGTAAATCAAGCTCTGAGAGTCTGATCGTAACTAAAGATAAATGAAAATAAAATTTTATTAACACACTTATTTGCGACATCATGAGCGCATTTCTCAAGCAGTGTTGTTACTTTATATTCATTTTCTTTTTGAGACTCTAATTCTTGTAATATGCTTCGTGTATTCCAAAATTAAAATGGTGCACTGTATTTGATCCGAATCTTGTGCGCATTAATTGAGTTTATTATGAGGTATTTTTTACCATGACTTATTTATGCTTCCTTTTTTCAATTCCAACAATTAGTTCACACTCTCCCTATATATATTTATATATCTTGTTCAAATTTTCAATCATTAATAAAATACTTTTTATTCATCCACTCAAGTTCAAATACATTTAAAACTTTTAGTGGATGACACTTGATGTTAATACAGTTTTTCAATTTCTTTTCTTTTTTTTTTAATTTTTCTTTGTTGACATAAGTAGGAATTGACCTTAAAAATTTTTTTTATATATTACTTGTTTAAAATTAAAACTGTATGCTTCTTGTAATTTCAATTTTACGAGCACATTCATGCTTGTTGAAGAAGATTAATTCATTTTAAAATCTCAGGAAAATTTTTAAAAAATGTTGTATCTTTTTTTCGGTGTTTTTTCATGGGTCTGTGTTCAATTTTTGTACTCGGCAATTGATTCTCATCTCTCGTGTGCATTTTCTTCTTCAGACTTTTAAACACCTAATGTGTTTTTAAGGATTTGGTGCTTGAGTATATTTGACTTTTAATCCTTGCTTTTTTGAATTCGTCTTTTGATTTTATGTTTAAAATTTTTTAAACCTTTTAATGTGTTTTTATGATATTAATGTAGAAATATTATTCATCTCGGCCGAGGGCAACAACAATTATGTAGAATAACTCAATTACGGCCTCAGCCGCAATAAATTATGTAGAAATACGGTTGCATGGGAAATAATCCAAAATCCACCTACAGGTAAAAATGCTTCATCTAAGGGAATCTAACTTCAAAGATAAAGGAGGAGGAAACAGCAATTAAAAACTAAATTATTTATTATTTAAAACATGAAATGAAAGGTATTTACACAGGTGATTATTTGCAGATAAGACAAAAAAGATTTAGGGTTTGATAGTTACTTAAATTAATTATCAACTTGCACCTCGTTTAAAGGTTTTTTACAGCCATCGCCCTTCGCCGCCGTGATAACAGGGAAAAGACACACTTAGCTGCCTATGCTCACCAATCCTACCACATGACCGTTCTTACTGATTTCAAAAAGTCATCTCTTCAGGATTCAAATATTACCCTGAGTTTTTTCACGGAGAAACACCCACGCATCACGTGATTAGCACCAATAGACCGCGTGATCGTTCTCTTTCGATATCTTTCCGCTGAAACAACAATTATTCAAATAAGCTTGTTCGGAAAGTGAGAAAATATTATTAGGAAGGAATTAAACTTGCGCTTTTAAGCTAGACTGGGAAAATACAATTCCTACATTAATATGAGAGTATACGACTTTTAGAATCCTAGTGTGTCTTTTAATCCTTTTATGACTACGTGTTTTCTTTTTAAATTATTTATGCGTTTGCGAAATTTTTATGGTTTTGTGTTTTGAACTTAAATTCTCTGTATTCAACTTTTTTTCCTAATGCGTTTTTTAATATCTTTGTGATTCATTCATAGTGGCTTCTGTTCTTTGTGTGTCTGCTGTTTATTGCACGCTGTAAATGGATTTATCTCTGTAGTGTGCTTTTCTTTAAATAAATAAATAAATAATGTAATATTCGTAACGAATAAAAAAACATATATTTGTAGAATTATTAAAATATTTAAATAAAAGAAATTAATTAAATAAAAAATCGTTTGGTCATAACAGAAATTTATTTAAAAATATCGTTTGACTGAAAAAGAAATTAATTAAAAATATCGTTTGGCAAAATTCTTTTCTAAAGGTTATAAAAATAGTGTGGCAACGATATATTTGTCTTTTGCTAACGTTACCTTTTTAATATCATTGTGGCTCCTATTCTTTGTGTATTTGCTGTTCATTTCACGCTGTAAATGGAGTTATCTTTGTAGTGTGCTTTTCTTAAATAAATAAATAAAATTTTATTTTCATTTATCTGAAGTTATAAACAAGAGTCCCAAAACGCACAGCTTGATTTAGATCTAATAAACCATCTGTCATATGATGTTAGGATGCAGATATTCTGCACAGGTTAGATGTTTATGTAATTAGGCTTGCTTTGTAATAACTGTGTGTGTTCAGTAATTTGTGACTAATACGTATTCCATGAAGTACCTTGTAACTAATTGGATAAACACACAGAGAATAATATGACACAATTTTAGTGAAGTTTCTCCTTTGAACCTCGATCTGGAAGATATTCAATGAATAAAACGGATGTGCGTTTCTCGTAATCCAGTTGACGTAGTTTAACGTCTCTTATTATTTAAGTGAATAATGTATCAATTTGCTAGGAGAAATTAGATAGTTTTAGTTGAACGTTAACTGATGGTTAAAAAAAATGTATTTTTATTTTCGCGCATGTAAAAATTTGAATGGAAAAATTGGTTTTGTTGATAAAATAATTATTTTTTAATTCATGCAATGAATATCACGCGATGAAAAGTTCTTATATAAATCATTTAAATATAAAGCATGGGGAAAAATTTGGAATAAAAAAATATAGGTTAGATTCAAAATACCCATGTTCAGAAGGAGGACGATCATGTTAAAGAGGTTTGAGGACAAAAAAAAACCTTATTTCGATGAACCGCATTTTAGCACATGAAGAAATCAGAGATACAATAAAGAGAACAAGAGAAAAATATTTGTCAAAAATAACCAATTATGAGCACGCACTTAATTGGATTTTTGTCAATAGATGGCGCCGGGGAACATTGAATTGTGATTTTGCGTAAATAATTACGAAAATTTATTTTCAATTAATTCAAGTTTCTGTCTATTATAAAAATTAAACTTTTCTTAAACGTAACTGTTAATAACTTTGAATTTCTTTTTGTATAATTGCTACTTGTGCATACCGATAAAATCAGAAATTTGTATCAATAAGTTCGATTCGAGGGGGAAAAAAACCCAAATTTTTCTACTTATGGACGAGTTTTTTGGTTCGTTTATTTTGTATTCACAGATCGTATTTCGGTAACCCTCCGATTTATGCAATCGCCAAATCCTGTTGGATATTGTATCAAGCGCCAAGTTCGAATCAGTTGTTTCTTTAGTACACAGCTTTGAATTCTTTGAGTTTGTGTAATCCTTTTTATTTAAATCGATTTAAAACGCTCTTAAAAGGGTTAAAGTCCAAATGGAGCGATTGTTATTAACGAAATCGTTTGTTTAAAAATTTAACCGCCAGTGATTATCTAAATCGTATGATTAAATATTTAACCTCCAAACAAACCCGAGAAGTAGCCAAAAAGAGGGATAACGAACTATTATGGCAGCCTTTTCACAAAATTACCCTGATAGCAATTTTAGTTTGCAGCAAAGTTGCAGCAATCTTGCTCTGCAAATCTGCAAGCTTGCAACAAATTTGTCATGACAAGAGTGCAAGCTTGAAACAAGTTTACGCAAACGAGTTAGTCATCACGCGTCAAACTTGTCACAAGCTTGCGTCGTCAAACTCATTGCAAACTATAGCAAAAACAGAGTACGAACACAACCTCGGATTCTAACCCGCGACATCACGTTTCTTAAACCTGTCGTTCTAACCATTCAGCCAGCTAGACTCTGAGAGGGGAAGATAGATTGCGCTAATAGATCGCGCACTCTCTCTCTCTCTACGCAATATACTTATTCATAGAATATTTTAACTATCTACATCATGCTAATTTAATCAAAAAAGGATATGAAACACTTCAAAATCCAAGATATATAACCACGTTTGTTCAAAGTTTCTAAAAGAATAAGAACATCACTATAGAAGAATTTCATACGATAGTGAGTAAACACAGTTACACATTTGTCCCTTTTCAATCATTGAAATTTTGTACCATCTGCCTACGCATTTAATAGAGTAACAGCTGCTCTCTACTATTTAAATTCCATCATTAAAATATTAGACCGTCCGCAAATGTATTCAACGCATTAACATCTGTTCTCTTTCGTTTTCAAGATAAAGTAAAAACGAAGTATTTGTAAATATAAAACCCAATAATTTGAAACTTTTAATGATTTTAAGAATACAATTTTAATTACATTTTTTATTTATCACCATTAAAAATGTATTTATAATTATTTCACTGCTTATAAATTAAATTTTAACTATAATTCAAATATCATATGAATGAACAGTTATTTTATGCATAAAAATAATCAATATTTTAATTAAAAAGTATTTTTTAAATTTAATTGGAAATAATTTTGGAAAAAATAAAAATCAAACAAACACAGGGAGGACCGAATTGTTGACCAAACGGACAGTAGGCAAACGCGCTAATACTCGAGTCATTTTGTCGCTAACTGCTGGCGGTCACTTACTAGTATATAAGCTGTGATCAAAGTTTGAGGGCTCCGAATTGGCTGGCCATTGCAATTTATTCGATTAATGGGTGGACACCCTAAAGGTATGCTACTAATATGCGAAATTTCATTCCGAACTGAATTTCCCAAGCCGTGCCCTCCCCTTGCCAGTAGTCGCTGAACTATAATTCCGATTTTCAATTTTTTTATAGCTTCTATATTTACCCTTTATCTCTAAAATAAGACATTAGTTATGTTTTTAACATATGTAGTTACCGAGATAGAGAATCGCGTTACCAACTCATACGTATTTTTGCCCAATTTTGCGACTCAGTAGTCGTCGAACTACAATTCCGATTTTCAATTTTTTTTTGTAACTTCTGTTGTTACCCTTTATGTCTAAAATAAGACATTAGTTATCTTTTTAACATATGTAGTTACCGAGATATAGATGATCTCCCATACGACGTTTGTTGTGGCGTTTTGGCGTGTGAATCAAATTCCTTCCTGAGACACCAATGGGAGGAATATAGTCCTAAGTTAGAAAAAAATATAAAATTTGGAAATGCACCTAAATAGCGATTTAAAGCAATCCACAGTTATACGGGTAAAATTATTTTATATACAATCGCTAGTAACTATTATGCTATTACACCACTTCGTAATTAATATGAATCGCCAGAGATGATTTGCATTTATATTAAGGACTGTTCTCCTGTTTTCACACTTCATCCATTTATGGAATATTTAATCTTTCGCTTTTCCAATGTTCTAAATTGCATACCTCCGAGATTTGATGTTTTTAAGACCCCTAATTCTTTCACTATCAATACTTTACTTTTAACTACCGATAATTACGATTTTTATGTTGTTTACTGCAAAAGATAAGTGTTTTAAGTCGAGTTTAAAAAGAACTTCAATTGTCGGAATAACTTGAATCTGGTCTTGGTGACAGATTGTAACAGTATATTGCAAAGAGTATTTACAAGAATGAACATCCGACGGTGACAGGTTTTTTTTAGGAAAAAATAACCTCCTTATTTGTTATTCAGTAAACAAATTGGCGTTTTTGTCATAATGACGCCTAGTTGAAAAGCCAATTCTTATTTCCTAATAGTCCCAAGAAGATGCAACATGTTTCAGGAACGTTCTTTTTGCTATTTCTTGAAGTGACATTTAAACTGATTTGATGTTGGCAGGATGTCAAAAATGTAAAGCAGATCGCTTCGGGAGAACGTTGTCTGAAGTGTTTTGAACGATATAAAAGGTAAACAAATGTTATCGAATATATTTAAGCGGAATATGAAATGTCAAGGTGCAATACACTGATCTGCTCTAAACAATTCTCATTTGGAATTTTTATCTCTGAAGAATTGGTAGTTATATTTCACAATTTGCAATGGGGCTTGAAAGAAAGTAGAACTCTGCCCTTTATGTATAAGATATGACGCATTTAAGAAATAAGGATTCATTTTTGAATTCAAAACTAGCTTACACAGAACAAACGAGAAACAATTTCGATAATTGGAATTCTGATTTACTTTCTTTCTACAAGTGAAAACAAGTTTACATGCATTCTTGAAATATGACATTCAAATATGTCACTTAACCTTTATTTAATTTCCATACATTTGAATAGTGAAAGAAAAATTGCAGCTTCGTTTCTCTAAAATTTAGTCATGTGGAAGTTAGCTTCCATTATTATTTAATGAATACGTCGTTTGCAATCTTTCCAATGAATTATTAATACTTGTCATTTGTTAATTTTTTTTAGTATCGGGAATCTACTGCAAAATATGCAGTTTAAGATATAGCTGTTTTCTCGAAATATTTTAGAAAAAAATTATTTCTATTGTTTCCAAAACATAAGTTTTTGTATTATAGTAGCGTTAGCAGTGTATCGAAATGTTTGACTCCAATTTGGAAGCCAAAAAAACTTTTTGGGCAATATTTAAGATTTTATTATAAACACTGAACACAAACATTAACACACACAGACTACATATTGTTGCAAGTCTTTCTGTGGGTGTATGGTGTAAATAGTCCAACACGCCAGATAATGGAGAACGATGGTTTATTTACAAATATGCAGGAAAACACGTAGCACATGTACAGGAAACGATAGTTCTTGCACAGATCCGCAATGTAACCAGACAGCAATTCACAGGTAATAACAGTTCAGCACTTTGATATTTAGCAACACAAAAAATCAGCAACTAACTAATAACGACAATAACAGCACTTTCAATAGCGCTCAGCTCACCAGCTTCCTAGTTCGCACATCGCATAGAACTCCAAAGACGTTCGCCTCCAAGGAGATAGCAATCGATCAACACTACTCCCGTCGTCCAAGTGCTTTTCTTATATAGTTCCCCCTGCAGGCCGTGACGTCACATGGAATTATCTAGTACATTCAAGCGTATCTTCTTTCCTAATGGAAATATCGAGAAGATTCCAGAACCTTTGAGATCCCATATTTTGTCGCCAAGGTCGTGGAACTAGACGTGGCTGCTGCCAGTCATCCCATACTTATCCCTGTAAAACTCTCTTCTCAACAAGAAGACTCACATTGCTGGGTAGCAACTTTCCATGATTGTAACAATATTTACATTATTTCCAGCAATTACAAAGGGGATCAAGGATTTGGGCATTTTACAGTTGTTCAATTCACAGTTCTAAACTTATTCCTCTAGCGTCGGCGGCTTACTACCATTGATGGCGCTGTTCTTGCAGCGCAGGCGCTTTGTTATAGTAGTTTGTTGGGCAAAAGATTGCAGTTTTTTTAATTCTGAATATCAAACTTCACACGTTTAGCCCACTGTAACAATGACTCTAAGACCCATCAAATGGTAGTTGACAATTGATTGCGTAGCTGAATTGGCCTGCGTGTAGCCACCAGATCAAAAGAAATTCTTACATACATTTTTAGTTCATTTTCATGAGTATTTCCACTCTGATCACTGAAAGTATTCATTACTTTATGTGCATTATGTATTATTGTAGCTGGAATTAAAAATAAATCTTTCATCAATTGTATAAATCGGAGAAAATTAACACTTTAATCAAATTGCGCATGATTGAATAGAAAACTCTCTACATTTTAAAATGGACCAGAGTCCCACTTTCATTAGTTTGGCCTATAACAGTTAAATCGGAATTTCAGCAATCAAAACTTCAAATTTTCGACACTATACTGAGTAAAATTTTCGGGTTCATATTAGATATCTGTTGTAAAGCTAGAAAAATTAATCAAGAATGCAGATATCTGAAGTGTAACCGATTCATAATTCTTCATTAAATTACGTATTTTAGCTTTGTTAAATTAAATGTTTTAAATAAAACCATTGAAAAACTTACTTTTCATAAGAGATTTTCCTTAAATCTGAAGGATCTTCAAGCACAGATTAAAATACGTAAATAACTGTCTTCTAAGAATTCCGTCAAAATGTTTGAATAAATATTCCTTGTTTCAATAGGCATTAATAATGTGTTTTTGCAAAGTAAGGTAAATAAGCACATTCGATACATTACATAACATTTCCTAATGATCAGGGAATTGGGTGAGCAAGTGGATCTTATCCATTCATTTTGCTTTAAGAACACTTACAATGAAAAAAAGGGAAAAGTAGAAAGTTGTTCTAGAAAAAGATAAGCATCGGAAAAATACGAACCTTGCTTTGTTCGCAAGGAATTGGATAAAATTGTTCGGACCATTGTCTCCCTTTACTTCGGTTGGGCTAATTAAGCGAATGAAATAATGATCAGGAACGATAAAATTGTTCGAAAAAAAAATAGCGGGAATTCTTGGAGACAAAGGATGTTTCCTCTAAAGGAAAAGAGATCATTTCTATTTTTAATGGTGCCATTTTGTTTGATCTTGATCTGACTCTTCAAAAAGGAGGGGGCGGGGAAATGAACAGGATAGAATTGCCCTTAAATACTGAAGAAATAAACAAACTTGTAACACAAATTAAAAATAATAAGAAATGGAATATTCATTGAATTAAATTGCTTATACTTTGATCTAAATTTAAAATCAATTTAAGTAAATTCTAAAAGTCAGTTTGTTGTCTTGCGTTTAAAAACTAGATTGATTTTTATGAATGTCTTGAAGGTAGGTTAATTAATATGAATATCTAAGTTGAATTTTGAATGTCTGTTGTAACGTAATTTTCTTGTGGGCTCGTTAGTTTAACCCACTGATTCCTAAGACCATTGGAATAGAGGGACCTGAAAATACGGAAACGTCCCAGTTCTTGTTTCAAAGATATAAAAAATTCACTCCCCCCCTCAAAAACCGCAATGACAGATAGACTCCCCGAATTCTAAGAACACCCTCCCCTGATCCCCAAACCCGTCTGGGCGAGCCATTCTAACGAAGCAAGAGTGTGAAATCAATCACACTTAACGACCAGGGATGGAGATCTCAGTGATATTCGGACGGCCGCCGCCTTTTGCTTGTAAATACGTTTGGGACGTTTCCGTATCGATAGAGTTAAAGGGTGTAAATATCTAACATTAGATATGAACGTCCGAGAAGAAAAAAAATATATAAATTCATTTTACCCTCCTGTGACACAGTTAACCCCCTTCACTGGTTTGCCCGTACTCTGTACGTGCATCGAATTATCACAATTTTTAACTTAAAACCTAAAAGCCATTCACATATGTTAAAATTCGACACAAAGGTTATGTAGAATCCATTAACATGGCGACTGTCCTTTATGTTCCCAATTGAATGAAAATGATTACGCATTCCCAAAATAGAAAGCGTCATCTAATTAGATAGCTGAGACAACAAACCAGTTAAGGAGTTAAACAACTAGGCTAAATAACAAATCGTTGAATAATGTTGATTTTTAACCTTGCTAAACGAATCTTGGAAACTATGCGAATATGGGTGCTGCATAGGTGTTATAGAAGTACGGTGTTATATCAAAACTCTTTACATATATGCTCCAAACGGTGAGATAAAAAAATATCGTGTATTCGAAACCTTTAAAGTTATAATTAATTAGGTATTATTAGTTGGGATTGAGGGTACTAAAAGCTCTTAAGGATTTGTATAGTAAAACTCGAGAACTATACGATATAAAAGTATATTATAACTACGGTAAGTAGCTACAAAAGAAAATGGCCCAGATAACTACAATAATTTTAATTTACAAAGACAAACACAAAATTTTACATTACAGATCATGGTTTGTCCAGTATGTGCTCCAGGGGAATTCCAGTTCAAGAGCAGCATTATTCTAGTTCTGGACGTGATGAGAGCTATTTCTAGTCTGGTTTAGTTCTTTTATGCTTCTCCAAGAGGGCGTTGCAAGCAGATCCAGTGAGAGGGACTGCTGAAGTGAGGTGGGGGGAAATGCATTGGCTACAATATGCGTTTTTCTTTTTCTTTCATATGTATAGAACAGATAAACGCGTGCGTATCCGCGGGTACAACTTCTAGTATGTTATAAAAACTTAGATAGAGTGTGTTTCTTGTAATTCTAAACTGTTTATCCTACCTAACTGCTGTTTTGATACCAACTTTAGTAGTTTTTTCCCTTTTACTGACTATTTCTGCTCGAAAATGGACACTAAGGCTTATGTCTTTCTGTTGTGGGCGTCCTTTTTCAAAACTAATATTTTATTCATCGATGTAGATTTTGAATCCTCGGTGGATAAGGCTTTTCACCGTCTTCTGGCGTAGCAAATTCAGTTTACGTTGAAGAACGCTATTTGTTTAAAATTCAAGTTAAAAGAAAAATTAAAAAATCATAGACTTTGTGACATCATAAGATTCGTAACTTCCTCACAGGCGTCAAACAGATGGAATACACTTGCTTAATTCTGTATTTATACAGGGAAAACTCTATGTAACGTTTCCAAAGTCACCAAATCTAGCAATACTTTTGCATCACTTGCCGAAAATGACTGATATCAAATATTATAAACAAAATGGTATCGCATATTGCAAATACGTTCACATCAATAAACTTCTTTTGATATTTTGTGTATACACTTTGAGTGTTTTAATTTCGACAACCCAATAAAAAAACTACTCATTTGGGGGGGGGGGGGCAGGAGGATGAAAGTACGAATGTTTCGCACGGGTGTACTATTTACTAAAAATTCAAAAACTAAGCATATTCATGTCCGTACTTTCTACCAACACCATGAAAAAACATTCAATTACGTTTTCCTCGAAACTAGTATGTTGTTGACTGGTACTCTCCTTAAAATATAAATCATGGAGAACTAAAAGCAACCATGAAAAAAGAATGCTAACGACAAAGTTTGTTGTTTAAAGCTTTAACGTTAAACATTAACATAGTGTATAAAGGGGGCAGTTTCTACTGCCTTTAGGAAGGCCAGAGAATGTTGAAACCATTTCGTTCTTATCTAAAATAAATTTTCTGCTCACGTTGGATTTAGAAAGGAAACGATCTTTTTAATGAGTAAATTAATTAATGTTTTAAGCGGTGAACCTTGAGAAGCAATTATCCTGAGATGCTGCGTCGACAGATTAGAGTCATAATCGGCAGATAATTAGTTCGAATAACAGAAAGTAGATTGCACTTGCATCGAACTCTTTTCAGAAAATTATCTCCGAAGAGTTGCCTTTCTGTTTTCGAAAATGTACGTATTTCAAAATTCTTAACAGTATTCTTCATTTTATAGGCATAAATACATTAAGAAAATATTCTTTGTAACAAATGCTTCAATATGAATAAAAAAGTTTTTAATTTATTCCTATTGATATCTTTTTTAAAGTTAAATAAGTTTTTTCAGTGCCAGTAAGCTATATAAGTTTGGTTTCTGGTTTGAAGACGGAGCATTTGAATTATCGTATTTTGCCATTTAATTGTTGAAAAATAAATGTAACAAGTTTAATTGACTTTTCCAAACTTTTTATTAAATATCATTATCTTTATTTTATTAACTTCATCATTATTTTTTAGAATTTGGGATGGAATTTTGTTCTCGAAAATTCGACTTATATTTAGCATCATTTTTTCAGCTATTTAAAATTTAATTACAGTTAAGCTTCCACGTTTTAATTTTTATCTATGTGTAAATGAAAAATTGGAAGTTTCAAAGACTTTTTTTTTCTTCTATAAGTGCGTTTTAAAGCGAGAGATTTATATTAAACTTTTTAAAACATTTTTTCATTTTTAATATTGTCTCGTATTTTTGTATGATTTTTTATGAAATATATAGTGAATGGCATCGAATTCTTTGTGCATGGATTTGAAAAATTTTGAGTAAATAGTATCACCGCATGTTTTATATGATTAACCTTCTGACGGCTTATCCCGCGATTTTCGCGGGTAGGAAGGAAGTTTATTTTCCACTGCATCCTGCGATTTTTGCAAGCTATTGTGTCTACACAGTAATATTACAGCATCGAATCGTAGTATACTAATAAACATAAATAACAATTCGCTTGGTTAAAAGGTATTTGAACGTGTTTGAGAATGTCGCATCCAAATAGCGATTTTAAAAAAATCTGCAGTCAGAGGATTAATATGTAAGGATTTTTCAGTTGGTTAGAATATCTTAGAGAAGCGGATTAGCTTAATTGAAGCAAGTTTAATGAAGGTAAGTAAACTGAAATGAGTTTGATGAAGTGAGTATTGCCTTTGAAATTGTGAAAATCGGAGAGAAAGTGTGAGTCAATCGAACTAATTGAATGGATAATTTTTTTAAATGTTAGGCAAGTTTAAAGACGAGGTTTGCTACGAATCTAAAGAAAATAACACCTTCCCAGATGGTAAAAAAATGTTTCTGAATTTGATTAATATTTTAAATTACCAAGTAAAAAATAAAGTCTTTAGGGTAATCGAGAAAAAATGTTTCAAAAATTAATCTTCTATTGAAATAGGAAGAAAAATCAAGTACTATGAAGGTAACTTTTTTCAAATTTCATATAAATTAAATTCATCGATTAATAAGCAAAAATAATAATTAAATTCTTGTATTTATAATATAGAACATACAAATGCTTATTGAAGAGAATTTATAAACACTTTTATGAATTCATATAAATATTGACGTGGCAAATTAAATTCTAATTTATTACGAGGTGATTTGCTTTGAAGAAGCGACAACAAATCTTTTAGAAATGTAAACCATATTTATTTACTTCTTCTATTAACTTAGCCATCTATTCTTAAAAAATCTGTAGTCATTCCTCATTAACAAATTTTTAAAAATTAATTTAAATAACATTTCAAGGAAGAAATATACATTTCCTCCTGAGAAATATTATTTTTAATCTATCGAAATATTACTTTAAATAGAAGATTGCCCCTAATAATAACAGAAAGAAATCTCAAAACTCTGGGTTTCCATTCCTCACTATTTCACACTTTTCTTTCTTTGTAATTGGCTAAAACTGCGGCATTTATTTCCATTGGCCACAGAAATGCATTAGATGAACCAACTCCAAATGTATATTTTGATATATAGTTTCTGTTAAACATATCCAAAAAATGAAAATAATAGATATCCCAAAAATACACAATATTTGTGAGAAGTTGATCCTGAATATCGTTTTGTGTATTCTTCTGTGTAAACTTCCATCATGAAATAGTCTTCCTTTCAATATGTTCATGATGGAAGTTTTTCTTGGTGGAAATCTTTTATTCAATGGTGTATTTTCTTAGCAAATTAACAGGTTTTGAATACTGTGCTAACCATTTTCAATTTAAATATAACTACATATTGTTAATGTAATAGGATTTGTGATAAAATTTTAATGAAAGTTTTTAAAAACACATTTTCATTAGTATACTAAACAGCATAAACGTTTTTATTTGAATTATTTTCTACTTTTTAATCTTGGGGTATTTTGTTTCTCAAACTCGCCGCAGATGGCGTAACTGTTACGGAATCAAAATTTAAGTACATTAATGTTTAACTGGCAATTAAATTCTGAAAGTATAAAAATAGTGTGTATTCTCGATGAAAATACAAGTGTATAAAATTTCATTTTGTTAGCTCTAGCTCATGAGGAAGTATTTGAAAAATAGATTTCAAAATTCCATGAAACAAGTCATGAACATGAAACAAGTTAAGTAAAAAGTGTTTAAAAACCGAAAAACATTGGGCAATTAGCTTCATTAATGAGTAAGCAATAGTTGAAATTTGAGTCAACGAAGCAAAATGAAGTCAAACTTCTTTACGTTATTTTTTCCGATGACATTTTAACTGTAGAAAAATTGTACAGAGAACGTTAATAAAAAACATAATAATTGCCAAGTGAAAATCATTATTATACAGCAGTGGTGTATCTAATTTTAGGCTGATACAATACATTCTTTTCTCTGAATCGTAAAATCACTGTACCGTGACCTTCGAAGGTCACGACAGTACCCCCTTCGTCACCCCCTGGAGCTTGCGCCATGCGCTATGGCACATTTTACGCAGATGTTAAAGAAACTCTTTTAGCTCATCACGGAAAAAATGTTCTCAAAATTAAGCGAATTACATTAGAAGTTCAAAGTCAATTTATCACCCATGTCAGAATGTTCCAGCACTGCTTAATTTAGGGGTCTATTCTGGTACCCCCGGTTGTGTAGTGAGACGTCACTTTTTCCGGCCGTTAACAACGGAAAAAGTGACGTCTCCCAACCCAACCGGGGGTACAAGAATAGATCCTATACGACTAAACCCTTGCATCCAAAGAAATGATTTCAAATTATTCCTAGCGAAACATGCAAAAAAGTGAGGAGAGAATAATTCCGAAAGATGGCGCCAGACGTAGCCAGGGAGAAACTGGTCGTTTCGGAATGGAACTTCATTCGAACAGAATTTTTTTGACCCTTTAAGGAGAAAAATTATTAAAAATGAAGGAACAAAGATATTTTAACCGTTCTTATTTTAAATGAGAGATAAATATTTCTGTTGTTACCACAAAAAAACTGAAAGTCATAGCTTTATTAGAACGTTGATGCGAGGAAATAAAAATTGACAAATAAAAATATAAGGAGAAAGTGACATTTAAAATTTTTTTTCTCAAAATTCAGTAAATTACGTTAGAAATTCAAAACTAACTTCATTAGAACAGAAATCGTGTGCTCTTTTTCATGGTGTCTCTATTTTTTTTCGTACAATCATTCAAAACGATTCTATTGAGAAATCAGCGCGAAAAATCAATCAAAATAACAGAAAACATTAAATAAAAAAAATTTATAGATTAAATTTTAAAATTCCGGCTTCGAGGTGCATTGAGTCACCATTAAGACTACCTGTGTGCCAAATTTCAAGGCTGTAAGTGCGAGAGATTCGTCTGGACATCGCACGCACACATGCATTCACAAACATTGCCTTTTACAAGTATACATGTCTAGAATAGGCCGTAATATAAATTCTAAGTTGAATAGTCTTGCAAAACGTTTCCATCAACTGTTTAACATAGGTAATTTAAACGGAAGCATGCTTTAAAAAGCAAGCTGTTTTTATTTGTTTTGTAAAACTTCAATGATATTTCTATAGATGTAATTTCAGTTATCGATGTATTAGAGCTCTGAAATTCTGATGATTTATGTGTTCCCAATTATAATACAATATTTAAATTATTTTAGAACATAATTAATAATTGAGAATTAATCAATTAATTAATTTGATACTTAATCAATTTACTTTTATATTTTATTTAATGTTAATTCAAATCTATCGGCACCGTCTGGTAGTAAATTAAAAAATGATTGGAAGAGTCTATAAGGATATTGGTAATGAATTATGAAATATATTTAAGATTAAGAATGGAAAATAATAAAAATACGGATGTTTTTTAAAACCCGCATTTATTAGCATACAATCAATTAGAATAATTTTTTTATCAATAACTAGCAGTACGCGCACGGCGTTGCCCGTGGAATCAGGGCTTCAACAAAATGAAAATAAATAAATAAATAAATAAATAAAAAAATAAAACACGCTCACAATGACATGAAAAAGTTTTGAAAACAAAATCAAAACAAAAGATACACATTATTGATTTTCCCGCTTATTTTTTTCGCTATAATTTCATTTTATTTGTAGAGAAGTTTATCCAAAACATATATTAAAAAATTGCAACGTGAAAATAATTAAACTACAAGCAAAGTATGCGAGATGGTTAAATATGTTAAGATACCGTCGAAAATAATAATGAGTCATTCAATTCAAGGTTATGATGTCACCTCCTCTTCAACCAATCAAATAGCCAGCTGCGTTCCGGGAAAAGTGTCGCAGGAGAAAACTCGTTCGAAAAGTAACTTTCATCTGCATATGAAAAAATTAATTAAAAAAAAACGGGATAAGATATTTTAACCGTTCTTGTTTTAAATCCGACAGAACCGTTCTTGTTATAAGCTGAAAAAAAAATTGAAAATAACAGTGTTATTAGAAAGTCGGATGTAACAAATTTAAAAACAAAAATAACATTTCGATGGCAAAACTGGCTATTTTTTAAAAATTTCTCAAAATTCAGTAAATTAAGTTAGAAATTCAAAATTAACTTCACTAGAACGGAAATCGCGTGCTCCTTCCGATGTTGTATTTATTTCTCTCGTCTAGTTATCCGAAACCATGCTATTGAGAAATGAGTGCGAGAAATCAGATGGCTGTAAGTACGATTGATTCCTCTGGACATCGCGCGCACACGCAAACGCGCACGCACGCACGCACGCACGCACACACACACACACACACACACACACACACACACACACCATTTCGGTTTAGAGGCGCATCGAGTCACCATTACGACTACCTGTGTGTCACAAATTTTATGGCTGTAAGTGCGGATAGATTCGTCTTGACATCGCACG
>BGPR01004499.1:0-25913 GCA_013235015.1 Araneus ventricosus | reverse complement strand
AAAGATAGAAGCACTTCTATTTTAATTCAAAGATAGAAGCACTTCTATTTCAATTCAAAGATAGGAGCACTTCTACTTTAGCTTAAAGAGTCGCGCGAATCTTCACTTTTCACTATCCCCTTTTTTCTGGAAATGCACTTCTTTCGACCTATATAAAGTTCGAACTCGTTGCCTCTTTTTTTGTCTCTGATTTCTGCACAGAAAGTATGTCACGTTGGATACTGGCCATTGTTTCACTGTATAAATCCTCGTAAAGATGTAATTTCGGCTTAGCTAGAAAGAAGTACAATAAAGGATCTAAATTCAATCAAAAATTCTTCTTAATTTCCATAAATTTTATACACCCACCTTACGAAAACTAAAGATATAGGTGATCAGACACTCTAATCTTTCATATATTACATAATGAAGAAAGCAAAATAACACAATGGAGGAATCCCACTTCTTGTACTTCTTTAGCGGTCAAACAAGAAGCAGAGATTCAAATAGGACATTTTTCTGTTTAAGGGTCTGACATAAGTCAAAGAAAACCCTAATGTTCCCCGAAAAGTCCTGAAGTGGAATAGAAGAGAAAGGGATATCCTCCAGAAATAAAAGTGTGATCAAATTAGCGTTTTCTTTGACTTTTGTCAGATCCTTAAACAGAAAAAGTCCTACTTGAATCTCTGCTTCTTGTTAGACCCCTGAAGCAGTACAAGAAGAGAGATTCCTCCATTGTGTTATTTTGCTTTCTTCTTGACGCTCTATTCTCTACATTGATTTGGTTGCAGTTGCATTTGCGCGCAACTATTACGATGTATTTTTAATATTTATTTTTATTAATATGTGTACTTTTATTTGCTCTTATATGCCTTTTCCTTTTGATAACTTTGAAATTATTTTAACTCCTTCTTGTGTTTTCACATTTATACTTTAATATGTAGAGGGACGAGACCCATGTTTATATGGAATGCCGCTGTTGAAGAATTAATTCAATTTCAGAAGCCATTTTTATTAGATATCTAAGTTCCACGACATAGTACATTAAAAGGTACAACACAGTACACAGACAGAGAACAACAACACAAGTACACAGTAGAAGAAGAGAGAGAGGCATCATGGGAAAAACCCGGATGACTCTAGTAGCGCCATCTACCATAAAAAGGAGAAGGCAGTGAATTGTAACCGCTAAAAATCTAGTTTGATTTCTTTTGTTCATCTTTCATATATTACACCAGACGATAAAAACGCATGCAAAATGAAAAATATAGTGAGAAATTTACATAATCAAAAGAAAATCTTAAGTTGTAATTTGGTATATAGTTTAAAATGCCTTTGGTTACTTTCAGAACCCAGAAGAAAAAAAATATACCTGGCGATACGTTGGCAATTCTTTGGAATACTTGACTCATATTTTGGCGAGTTTGAATTCTGCCTTCAGTGGCGATTATTGAATTATGGGAGAAACACCTACCAGTTTGGTAGAAATAATTTTAAATTAACTTATAACAAATAAAAAGAACACAAACATGAAAGAAAATGCAGGCGCACCAAATTCTAAAGTAATTCTAAATTTCCCGGCAAAAGATAACTATTCTAAATTTCAACACTGGTGTCAGGTCCAGAAGATAATAATTCTAAATTAGGTGGTTCTGTCGCCACTTGCAGAAGATTACTTAACAGATATAAATTTCATGGAAGTTTCCAGGAACAGAAGACAAATTTGAACAATTAATCCCAAACGATTTGAAACTAGTTTCCTTTAAACATTTAGGATTCTACAACTTAAACTGTTTACAGTTAGATTTCTTTCATACATTACTTTATAAAAGAAAGCTTTTAAGAAAACTATAAAATGTGTTAAATAAAGTTTTACCTGAATGATTTTTGCATTAAAATGTTGCAAACAGAAAATAGTAACAATCGAGAAAAAGCAATATTGTGAATTTTAGACCTCATTACGAATTCTTATAATTATTTTCAGGAAGGGTTTTTTTGTTCTGTTTTGCAGTGAGTCAATACTATAATACTGTGAATAAAATTTATTTTCTGCGCTTCGGATAGTGCAATGTGGTTTAAAAAATTCCATCGGTTATTTTCTGTCTTGTTTGGGATTGAACAATTCTGACATAAACAACGCATTCAAGAGTGTTTGACTTTTTATGCATCAAATATTTAATGGATTTCTAACCTTCTCTAAACCTCGATGAATTTGCGACAGCCGCAACAAAAACTTAAATTAACACTTAATAACTTTAAAAGCTTTTTAATTACAATATGCTTATCAAACAAATTTCCACACCTTATTTTTACCTCAGAACCAGATTTTTTAATCTTTGCTGATGATTTTTTTAAAAAAAATTTTCATTAATATTTCTGCTGCAAATAATTTTCTTGTTAATTAAAACTTTAAGTGGGAAAACAAACTCGTCGCAAAATCATTGAATATTTGCTCTTTTTTTTCTGATTCATATCTTATTGCCACGTGTTTCATTTTAATTAATTTCAAATATTTAATCAGTTTTGCCTATGGCACTAAAACAACATTTTTGGCTTAAATAACGAAAAAACTTTATTTGCTATTATATTTGAAGACAAATTAAATGCGTGCTTTTCTTTTAACATTGTCAATATTTGAAGACAATGCAAGATGAGGAAAAAACTTGTACACGCGTCGTTTTTTTATAATTGAAATGGGAATTGATTGAAACACGAATGCACTTGATGTTAATTTATTTCTTTTTGGTACTTTTTTATTTGATGCTCCTTTTTTCTGAGCATGTCTTCGATCAACTTAATTCTGTGTGGTAAAAATTTAATTTTTATAATGAAAAATGGAAAAAAGTAATTAATTTCCTTCCAACTGTCTCAGCAATTTTTACTTGAAGGAGCAATCGAAAATTCTTGACCTGTTTTATGTTAGTATTCTTAGAGTTTTGCTTGAAATATACAGAGATCATATGACTGGCCTTGGTGTATTTAAGAATTGGAAATGAAAAACTACATTGCGATATGTTCAAGGATTGTCGGCTAGATATTGACGGATTTCGGGATTTTTTTTACTTTCTCTCTTTCCAGAATTTACATATTTGCTTCACAAAATATGTTACATTTCATCATTATTTTCCTGTTAATGCTTCCTCATAATTTATCCTATATATTTCCGTTGTCAACTTCCCTTTTCTTAACTAACTAGAAAATCACCAGTCATGGTATGATGTGTTCAAATTGCCTCTTCATTCGAGAGATTTCCCTTTCAAATTTGACGTATATATATATACAAGAGAAATGTAATTTTTTTAATACTGATAAAAGTGGACTTTTAATTATAATTTTGTGTATACTGATGAAATCAGAGACTTGTGCAAATATAGTACAAGCCCTGTTAATAGAACTTAAGGGGGAGGGGAGGCGTTACGGATAACAATTTTTTCGTTTAAGACAAAAACATATATTACTATTTTGTATTTAATTACAGTATGTAATTCTGAAATGTTTTCAACGTAAAACAAATTCAAAACTCTCTTTGTAAGCTACACTTATGTTCTTTATTAAAGTTAACCATTCGTCGGGAACTATATTCAAGCACGCATATTTACAGATCCTAGGAATGAAGTCGCTTCTCATTGGCTCTCAGCGTCACGTGACTTGGCTTGCTTCTAGTTGATGCCATAGCAGCAAGCTTAGGTAGGATTTTAACTATTATTTTGTCTTTAACTATCGCATCATGGAGAAATCAAAACTACCTTCTAATTATGCTTATTTGACTGTTTCTCAAGCAAATGAAGTACACTTCTTTAGAATGAAACAAATAAAGGACGAACTTTCAGCAATGGTAAGTACTCTTTAGCTTCACGATATCATTTAGAAGCAAGCCAAGTCACGTGACGCTGAGAACCAACGAGAAGTGACCTCATTCCCTGCTATGTAGGATCCGTAGATATGCTATTCGCACCGGCAAGTTCGGGAGCAATGCACCTGTCAGGTACAAGTCAACAATATAGTAGTTAATATTATAATACCCATTGATTTTAATCTTAGCCTTCTCAAATTAATCACTGACCTTCTTCTGGAGGCATAAAAGAAAAAATTGTTGATATCGCTGGAAAAAAAAGTCTCACCTTCGAGATTATTTCCGTGCAGGTACAGCACGTGTTTTTTGGATTTGCCATTTCAGAGTCATTTTGGATAATATGGATTTCGGTTAAACGGGGTTTTACTGTAATTCGCATTAAAAAATGATTAAATATTTAAATACTGTGAGGAAGAAAAAATATTAGATATTTTGAATGCGAGGTTTAATGGACCTTATGCACCGTTTAGGGTTCGAGAGTATAGAAAAACAGCTGTGGAGGGATAAACGAAACAAACGGCCTATAAGTGACTCAGAAATAAAAGCAGTTCTGAGTCAGCTGTTTAAGACTGACCACTGGCTGCCGTCGGGAGGTCACGTGTCGGAGGATGTGACGTCACATGCATAAGGTCCATTGTTCTCAGAACTACTAGTATATTTGTTTTAACACCTAAACTTGCTTGTCTGTGCACCGTACGTGCATCGAATTATCCAAATTCTAAAATTAACATCTAAAACTGTCATTCACAGACGTTATAATTCGATACAAAAATTACGCGGGATCCACAAACATTTCAACTGTCTTTTAGTTTGTCAAATTAATGAAAATGGCAACGCATTCTTAAAATAGAAGGCGTCATCTAATTAAATAAGTTGAGGAAACAAACCACGTAAGGGGTTAAGCCATAATTTGGTCATTATTTGTAAACTATATATTTTTAGGAAACTGCTACTGCTATTGGTACTTAAAAATATGCATTGTTTTCACTGCATCACAATAAAACTATTAGATAAGACTTTGTGAAGATAATCATGTGCAAAAATTCATCACCAACCTCAAAGGATTTGTCTGCAAATTTTCGATATTTGTTGACTTCTCCCTCATTACCATAAGGTTTAAATGTTTTGAATTTTTATTAATTTTTTTCTGAAAAATATTAGAAATTCCTCAGTTTTTCATACAGAGATAAGGCGACGATAAACTAACAATTGGCTTGTGTTAAGATGAAAAGTGAAAGAGTTTGGAAAATTTTCATTATAAATTTCATTTATTGATACAGCATCAATGTAAAGTGAGTGACTAATAGTGAATTATCTGGATTTACCATAAAAACCAATAAATGACCAGAAAATGCTCGGGTAGATTTTGAAAAACGAATCAAATATATTGAAACAATAATGTTCCCTTTCATATAAATAAAGAAGGTTTTTGTCTAATAAAGACTATGCCGTATCTACTGTTCAGCAACGGATTCTGAGTCTAATACTTTTGGACGATTTTACACTGGAAAGGGGTATCAGTTAATGAGTCATATGAGCTCATTTCCAGAGTTCTTTGTTAGATCACACTCAGTAAAATGTAAACATCACCCTTCCATTCTTCACTTTCCCCCTATTTTGATGAAAATGACTCCGCCAGGCGCATGCACAAAAGCGCGGAGGGTTTCCGAATCCGTTGCTAAACAATACTTGTTTGATAATAATACAATTACCGCGGTTCTGAGCATTTTTTCTTCATGAATGGAATCTAATTTTATGAAATGTGCTGAACATCACATGGCTATAAATGAAAAAAATTCTCTGTTCTATTTTCAAAACCAATATTCCATTCTAATTTTCACCATGAACGAATAAAAATGCATTTTTAATTTTATTCGCAAAATCATTAGTTCATAATCAGTTTAACCTTCCTAATTAAGCCCAGAGAATGTGGTGTAGCATTCACTTCAAAAAGAACAGACGTTAAACTACGTCAACAATATGGGATTATGAGAAACGTACATCAGTTTTATTCTTTCGATATCTGACAAGTCGAGTTTGGAATCGAGAAATATCCGTGTAACCTTCAAAATCATCAGCCATTGTGCCACTGGGGGTCTATCAAATTTAATACTTTTGAAAATAGTTTTTTGGTTGTCCGTTTTTTTTGAATGGCAACATGTCGTGTTTTCTTTTTAGTTTATTTTTTAATAAAAATTAGCAGAAACAGAAACTGGAAAAAGAATATGGAGGCCATTCTAGGAGGGCGCCATTTTTTTCTCTTAACCGAATCAGATCGGCAATAATTTAGCCCATCTTTTGATGGCAATTTTCTTTTCTTTTTTTATTACGGATTGAAAAGAACTTTGGAATGAATAGGGGATAATAGCCTTTATAGCTGACAATCCCCAAACCCCCCTTTTTCAAATCAAATCAAATAGTAGAAACTCTGGTAACGCTGAGTGATGGTTGTCACGGAAATCCTTATTATTTAAGTATTCTTTAGGTGATAAACATAGTATTTAAAATACTTTTAAAATAAAAAAGGATAATGTCCAGGGATCAAGAACATTATTATTACATAGCCATGAATAAAAAATATTATTTATTCTATTTTCGAAACGAGCATTCCATTCTGATATTCATCATGAACGAATAAAAATACATTTTTAATTTTATTCGCAGAATCTTTAGCTAATAATCAATTTAACCTTCCTAATTAAGACTAGTGTAATATTCAATTCAGAAATAACATACGTTAAAACTACGTCAACTATATAGGATTCAGTTTTATTCATTGGATATCTTATATGTTGCGATTCGAAATTAGAAACCTCAACTTCACTGAAATTGGGCCATTCTCTACGTGGTTATCAAATTAGTTGCAAAGTACTTTATACGTGGAATCCATATTAGTCACAAATTACTTAACTCACGCAATTAATATAAGTAAGTCTAATTACATAAACTAATTTAACTAATTTCTCCGTATTATTCTCTGTGTGGTTATCCAATTAGTTACAAGGTACTTCATGGAATACGTATTAGTCAAAATTACTGAACTCACGCAGTTATTATTAAGCAAGCTTAATTACATAAACAACTAACCTGTGTAGAAAATCTGCATCCTAACATCATAGATGGTGTACTGGATCTAAATAAAGCTGTGCGTTTTGGGACTCCTGGTTGTAAATTATGACTTATTTATACTTCCTTTTTTAATTCCTACTATTAGTGCACACTCTCCCTATATATATTTATATATCTTGTTCAAATTTTCTATAATTAATAAAATACTTTTTATTCATCCACTCAAGTTCAAATACATTTTTTAAAACTTTTAGTGGATGACACTTGATGTTAATACAGTTTTTCAATTTCTTTTCTTTTTTTAAAATTTTTCTTTGTTGACCTAAGTAGGAATTGACTTCAAATTTTTTTTTATATATTACTTGTTTAAAATTAAAACTGTATACTTCTTGTAATTTCAATTCTGCGAGCACATTCATGCTTATTCAAGAAGTTAATTCATTTTAAAATCTCAGGAAAATTTTAATAAAATGTTGTACCTTTTTTTGGTGTTTTTTCATGGGTCTGTGTTCAATTTTTGTACTCGGCAATTGATTCTCATCTCTCGTGTGCATTTTCTTCTTCAGGCTTTTAAACTCCTAATGTGTTTTTAAGGATTTGGTGCTTGAGTATATTTGACTTTTAATCTTTGCTTTTTTGAATTCGTCTTTTGATTTTATGTTTAAATTTTTTTAAACCTTTTAATGTGTTTTTAAGATATTAATGTAGAAATATTATTCATCTCGGCCGAAAGCAACAAAAATTATGTAGAATAATTCAATTACGGCTTGAGCCGCAATAAATTATGTAGAAATACGGTTGCATGGGAAATAATCCAAAATCCACCTACAAGTAAAATTGCTTCATCTAAGGGAATCTAACTTCAAAGATAAAGGAGGAGAAAACAGCAGTTAAAAACTAAATTATTTATTATTAAAACATGAAATGAAAGGTTTTTACACAGGTGATTATTTACAGATAAGACAAGAAAGATTTAGGGTTTGATAGTTACTTAAATTAATTAACAATTTGCACCTCGTTTAAAGGTTTTTTACAGCCATCGCCCACTGCCACTGTGCGCAATAGGAAAGACCCCTTAGCCGCTCATGCTCACCAATCATCATCACGCGATGACCGTCTTAATGATTTCAAAAGTGTTGCCTTCAGGATTCAATATTACCCTTGAGTTTTTAACGGAGAACCCATTTACTCCACGATGATTACAATCTCAATGTGGCGGATCGTTATCTTCCCGATATCTTTCCTGGCTGACACAACAATTATCAAATAAGCTTTTGTTCGGGAAAGTGAGAAAATTACAGGAAGGAATTAAACTTGCGCTTTAAGGTAGACTGGGAAAATAGAATTCCTACATTAATATGAGAGAGTATACACTTTAGAATCCTAGTGTGTCTTCTCTTTAACCTTTACTACTTGTCTTTTAAATTATTGATGTGTCATGAAATTTTGTATTTTGTGTTTTAAACTTAATTCTCTGTAATCAACTTTTTTTTCTAATGCGTTTTTTAATATCTTGTGATTCATTCATAGTGTGTTCTTGTTCAGTCTGCTGTTTATTGCACGATGTAAATGGAATTGATCGTCCCAGGTGCTCTTTTAAATAATAATGTAAATCGCTCACCTAATAAAAAAAACATATTTGTAGAATTATTAAAAATATTTTAAAGAAAAGAAATTCACACTAATAAAAAATCGTTATATAACATAGAAATTTAATTCTTAAAAACATCGTTTCATTGAAAAAGGAATTAAAAAAAGTATATCGTCTTGCTAATCTCTTTCTAAAGTTATAAAATATTGGCAAATCGATATATTTGTCTCTTTGCTATTACCACTTTTAATATCATGTGGTCATTCGCTTGTAGGTTTGCTGTCCATTTCTACGCTGTATGAGTTATCTCTGTGGTGCTTTTCTTTAAATAAATAAATAAAAATTTTATTTTCATTATTGGATAGTTATAAAAATTGAGGTCCCAAACGCACATGATTTAGATCTAGTGTTAAACATCTTATCATATGAGTTAGATCAGGATTCTCTGGTGCAGTTAAATGTTTATGTAATTAGGGCTTGTTTTGTAATAACTGTGTGAATCAATAATAGACTATACGTTATCCAGATGGAGAATCTTGTAAATAATTGAAAACAATAGAGAATAATATTTTAACAATTAGTTTATGATTAGGGCTTACTTAATATTAACTGTTTGAATTAAGTAATTTTGTATGCTAATGCGGATTCCATGATAGTCACCTTGCAACTCAATGCTGATAACCAATCAAAGAATAATATGACACAATTTTAGTGAAGTTTCATTTCGAAATTGATATGCAAAGATATTCAATGAATAAACGGATGTGCGTTTCGTAATCCAGTTGACGTAGTTTAACGTCTCTGCTATTATTTGTCATAATGTATCAATCTGCTAGAGAAATGAGATAGTTTTAGAATTGAACGTTAACTGAGGGTTAAAATTACTTCTTATTTTCGCGCATGTAAAAATTTGAATGGAAAATTGGTTTTGACTTGATAAATAATTATTTTTAATTCATGCAATGAAAATCACGATGAAAAGTTCTTATATAAATCATTTAAATATAAAGCTAAGGGAAAATTTGAATAAAAAAAACAGAAGGATTCTAAAATACTCCATGTTCAGGAGGAGTAAGACAACTGCGCAAGAGGTAATTAGACAAAAAAACCTTGTTTCCTCTGATGAACCGCATTTTAGCACATGAAGAAATCCAGAGGATGCAATAAAGAGAACAAGAGAAAATATCGTCAATCCAACATGAGCAAAGCACTTAATTGATTTTTTGTCAATAGATGGCGCTGTGGAATATGAATTGTGATTTTGCGTAAATAATTACGAAAATTTATTTTCAATTAATTCAAGTTTCTGTCTATTATAAAAATTAAACTTTTCTTAAACGTAACTGTTAATAACTTTGAATTTCTTATTGTATAATTGCTACTTGTGCATACTGATAAAATCAGAAATTTGTATTAATAAGTTCGATTCGAGGGGGGGGGGGGAACCCAAATTTTTGTACTTATGGACGAGTTTTTTGGTTCGTTTATTTTGTATTCACAGATCGTATTTCGGTAACCCTCCGATTTATGCAATCGCCAAATCCTGTTGGATATTGTATCAAGCGCCAAGTTCGAATCAGTTGTTTCTTTAGAACACAAAGCTTTGAATTCTTTGAGTTTGTGTAATCCTTTTTATTTAAATCGGTTTAAAAGGCTCTTAAAAGGGTTAAAATCCGAATGGAGAGATTGTAATTAACGAAATCGTTTGTTTAAAAATTTAACCGCCGGTGATTATCTAAATCGTATGATTAAATATTTAACCTCCAAACAAACCTGAGAAGTAGCCAACAAGAGGGATAACGAACTATTATGGCAGCCTTTTCACAAAATTACCCAGATAGCAATTTTAGTTTGCAGCAAAGTTGCAGCAATCTTGCTCTGCAAATCTGCAAGCTTGCAACAAATCTGTCATGACAAGAGTGCAAGCTTGAAACAAGTTTACGCAAACGAGTTAGTCATCACGCGTCAAACTTGTCACAAGCTTGTGTCGTCAAACTCATTCCAAACTATAGCAAAAACAGAGTACGAACACAACGTCGGATTCGAACCCGCGACATCACATTTCTTAAACCTGTCGTCCTGACAATTCAGCCAGCTAGACTCTGAGAGGAGAAGATAGATTGCGCTAATAGATCGCGCAATCTATCTCTCTCTCTCTCCGCAATATACTTATTCATAGAATATTTTAACTTTCTGCATCATGCTAATTTAATCAAAAAACGATATGAAACATTCAAAATCCAAGTTGTATAACCACGTTTGTTCAAAGTTTCTAAAAGAATAAGAGCATCACTATAGAAGAATTTCATACGATAGTAAGTAAAAACAGTTACACATTTGCCCCTTTTCAAATTTTAACTGTAATTCAAATATCATATGAATGAACAGTTATTTTATGCATAAAAATAATCAATATTTTAATTAAAAAGTATTTCTTTAATTTAATTTGAAATAATTTTGGAAAAAATAAAAATGAAAGAAACACAGCGAGGACCGAATTGTTGACCAAACGGACAGTAGGCAAACGCGCTAATACTCGAGTCATTTTGTCACTAACTGCTGGCGGTCACTAAATAGTATATAAGCTGTGATCAAAGTTTGAGGGCTCCGAATTGGCTGGCCATTGCACTTTATTCGATTAATGGGTGGACACCCTAAAGGTATGCTACTAATATGCGAAATTTCATTTCGAACTGAATTTCCCAAGCCGTACCCTCCCCTTGCCAGTAGTCGCTGAAATATAATTCCGATTTTCAAATTTTTTTATAGCTTTTATCTTTACCCTATATCTCTAAAATAAGACATTAGTTATGTTTTTAACATATGTAGTTACCGAGATAGAGAGAATCGCGTCACCAATTCATGCATATTTTTGCCCACATTTGCGACTCGGTAGTCGCTGAACTACAATTCCGATTTTCATTTTTTTTTCTGTAACTTCTGTTGTTACCATTTATCTCTAAAATAAGACAATAGTTATGTTTTAATATATATAGTTACCGAGATATAGAGGATCTCCCATACGACATTTTTTGTGTCGTTTTGGCGTGTAAATCAAATTCCTTCCTGAGACCCCAATGGGAGGAATATAGTCGTACGTTAAAAAAACATATAACATTTGCAAATGCATCTAAATAGCGATTTAAAGCAATGCACAGCTATAGGGCTAAAATTATTTTATATACAAGAAACAGATTGACAATTGCTTAATTGCGATCGCTAGTATCTAATGCGCTATTACACCACTTAAAATTTGTAATTAGTATGAATCGCGACAAATAATTTGTCCTTATATTAGGGACTGTTCTCTAGTTTTCATACTGCATCCATTTATGGAATTTTTAATCTTTCGCTTTTCCAATGTTCTAAATTGCATACCACCGAGATTTGATGTTTTTACGACCCCTAGTTCTTTCACTATAAATACTTTACTTTTAACTATCGATAATTACGATTTTTATGCTGTTTACTGCAACATATACGTGTTTTAAGTCGAGTTTAAAAAGAACTTCAATTGTCGGAATAACTTTAACCTGGTCTTGGTGACAGATTGTAACAGTATATTGCAAAGGGCATTTACAAGAATGAACATCCGACGGTGACAGGTTTTTCTTAGGAAGAAATAACTTCCTTATTTGTTATTCAGTAAACAAATTGGCGTTTTTGTCATAATGACGCCTAGTTGAAAAGCCATTTCTTATTTCCTAATAGTCCCAAGAAGATGCAACATGTTTCAGGAACGTTCTTTTTGCTATTCCTTGAAGTAACATTTAAACTGATTTGATGTTGGCAGGATGTCAAAATTGTAAAGCAGATCGCTTCGGGAGAACGTTGTCTGAAGTGTTTTGAACGATATAAAAGGTAAACAAATGTTATCGAATATATTTAAGCGGAATATAACATGTCAAGGTAATACACTGATCTGCTCTAAACAATTCTCATTTGGAATTTTTATCTTTGAAGAATTGGTAGTTATATTTCACAAATTTGCAATGGGACTTGAAAGAAAGTAGAACTCTGCCCTTTATGTATAAGATATGACGCATTTAAGAAATAAGGAGGATTCTTTTTTGAATTCAAAACTAGCTTACAAAGAACAAACGAGAAACAATTTCGATAATTGGAATTCTGATTTACTTTCTTTCTACAAGTGAAAAAAATTTACATGCATTCTTGAAATATGATATTCAAATATGTCACTTAACCTTTATTTAATTTCCATACATTTGAATAGTGAAAGTAAAATTGCAGCTTCGTTTTTCTAAAATGTATGTCATGTTGAAGTTAGCTTCCATAATTATTTAATGAATACTCCGTTTGCAATCTTCCCAATGAATTATTGATACTTGTCATTTGTTAGTTTTTTTTAAGTATCGGGAATCCACTGCAAAATATGCATTTTAAGATATAGCTGTTTTCTCGAAATATTTTAGAAAAAATTTATTTCTATTGTTTCCAAAATATAAGTCTTTGCATTATAGTAGCGTAGCAGTGTATCGAAATGTTTGACTCCAATTTGGAAGCAAAATAACTTTTCGGGAAACATTTAAAATTTTATTATAAACACTGAACACAAACATTAACACATGCAGATTACATATTTACATTACTTCAAACAATTACAAAAGGGATAGAGGATTTGGGCATTTTACAGTTGTTCATTTCACATTCTAAACTTATTCCTTTAGCGTCGTCGGTTTACCGCCATAGGTGGCGCTGTTCTTACGACGCAGGCGCATTTGTTATAGTAGTTTGTTGGGCAAGAGATTGCAGTTTTTTAATTCTGTATATCAAACTTCACACATTTAGCCCATTGAAACAGTGACTCTAAAACCTATCAAATAGTAGTTGACAATTGATTGCGTAGCTAAATTGGCCTGCGTGTAGCCACCAGATCAAAAGAAAATCTTACATACATTTTCAGTTCATTTCCGTTCCTTCATTTTCATGAGTATTTCTACTCTGATCACCGAAAGTATTATTTACTTTATGTGCATTATGTATTATTGTAGCTGGAATTAAGAATAAATCCTTCATCAATTGTAGAAATCGGAGAAAATTAACACTTTTATCAAATTGCGCACAATTGAAAAGAAAACTTTCTAAATTTTAAGATGGACCACAGTCCCACTTTCATTAGTTTGGCCTATAACAGTTAAGGCCTACGTTGAGAACACTGATTTTTGACCAATTTGGCGAAAATTAGTTTTTGACATTTTCTTGTAGTTCAGACTTTCGTCTTTCCAAATCCGTTTACATTTTATTCCTAAGTGAATTAGAAAAAAAGTTATAACGATTTTAAGGGGTCTATTTTGGTACCCCCGGTTGGGTTGGGAGACGTCACTTTTCCCGTTGTTAACGTGCGGAAAAAGTGACGTTTCCCAACCCAACCGTTGGTACCAGAATAGACCCATAAAATACTTTGTCTAAAGCAAAATCAAACCGGAAGTAGCATTCCGAAACCGGAAGTGGCTTAAAGTTGCAATTGTCTGCTCTTTTTCCGCTTTTTTTTTAATTTTTAAATTATTTTTTATGTTACTAGTGACAAGCCACAACTTTTTTAAGCGCAGTTTACTTATTTCTTTGGATAAAATTGGCAACACAATTCAGTTGCTTGTCTGTTTATGTTGATTTGTTTACGTTTTTTGTGCTTGCTTATCTAACTTCATTTTGCCCTTTTTAAGAGTTAAAATTCCGAATTTTCTTGAAAATTTTGTTGTTTTGAAAATGAAAGTCTATAAATAACAGGAAATAAGAATAACTATATTTCAAAGAAGCGAAAATTTGCTGGAAATCGGTATAAATCTGCACGTACAGAACAAATTACTGTAACCCATGGGACAACCGCTTCTACTGATGTTATCACTGCAAGTTCTTCAAAACTTGGTGGTAACAATTCTATTCAAGCTAAAGATTTGTTAAAACCAAATAAATTATGCTGAAATCGTATAATGAACATTGAAATATTAATGACAATGTTTGCAATGTTATGTTGTCCAGGTAGTATGGAAAAGTAAACTGTATTTTTGATAAAAATTTCCCCACCATTAACATGATATCTCAAAATCAAATAAAGATTTTCACTTGAAATTTTCAGCACATGTCAAAAGTAGTGCAAGCAATGAAATGAACTAAAAAATTTTTGTTCGTGAAATACTTTTTAATTTACATCTGTTTTTAGAAAGATTAAGTTATGAATAAATGGAAAAATATATTTACGCATATTTTTACCTCTAATTTACTTACATTTCACTTTTTTTCTTAGATTTTAGTTCATTTCATAGATCATTGTCCTCTATAACTTGTGTGCAAAGAAAATTGGCATTGCTGCATTATAATTTGGTGTAGAGTGTTAACCGTTATGATTAAATTTCATTAAAATTTACTACAAATTCCCATGTTGCTAAAAAAAATATTATATTTATAAAAAACTTTTGGTGTTTTTTGTGTTTATAATTGATAATGCATATAAAAAAACAAAATATTATTAAAATATACAATTTTTCATAAATTTTGCTCTGAATGTAGGCGGTAGGAACATTGGCGGAAAAGTAGCAAATTCACGACTCGAAAAGTTATTCTTTGTCGACAGTAAAAACACAGCATAAAAAACTTTCTGCCCATCGCAGGAAGAACTGCTTGCAAAATGCATCCTAGTGAATATTCAACTCTTTTGACCACAGGAACCATGTTTTTACATTAAAGGAAATCTTTAAATGCAATTTTCTCTAAACTGTATTTTTGATAAAATTTCCGCACCATTAACATGATACACTATATGCCCAAAAGTATCCGGACTCTTGGAGACTTTCAGTTTTTGGAATTTCTCCGGAATGGTTCAACTGACTGCCTTTAAACTTCGGACATGTAAATATTAGACAGTAACTCACATTTTACATTGAAGATTCGGTTCTGAGGACAATTAGGGGACCGTCTACAAACTGCTGATGACAAAAAAGTTTTTGGTCCACCCCGCTTCACAGAATACTGATAACAAGATGAAACTTTCAGAAAACGTAATGTTTAATGTGCATAATATTTACAGGAATTTTCGTAAACCCAGAACAAATATTTGGGAAGATATAAAGGTTTTAAAAAATTTCAAATTTTCCCACCAGTTTTTTTGCTTATAACATGCAGAGTTTTCTGTTATATTATATGAAACTTGCAGGAAAGATGACAATATCTTAGAGAAGCATTTTGTAAAAATGTGGAAAAGAAGTTCTGAATATTACAGGAAATATGAGCATTTTTAGTAGATAATGTTTTACTGCGCATGCGCAAAACATGGTGTAATTTTTCTTTCACAACTTTAAAGCCAGATATATAGGGCAACTTATATAAAAAGATTCGGTTCAATATCATTAGTATTCATAAAGATATCGGCATTACAACGACCAGAATTTTAGTTGCTGTCGAAGAGAAGCTAAAAGGTGAGGGGTTGTACACAAATTGATATTTTTTTAACTTGTATCTTTAAATAGTTATATTGAATTGTATAGTGGTTAGAATTTGCTGAATACCATGAAGACATCAATTACGTGCATAACTTAAATTCCTGCTAATTTAATTAGGCACTATAGATAACAAAAATTTTATTACTTTAATTATATTATTTACATGATTATTAACAAGTTACATATTACAATTTTATGGCCAAACGATATTTTTAAATATATTTCTTTTATGGGGAAACGATTTTTTATCTAAATAAATTCTTTTCTTAAAATCCTTAATCCTTAATAATATAATAAATGCGAAAGTGTGTCTGTCTGTCTGTTTGTTAAGCTTTCAGGACCAAACCACAAAACCGATTTGGATGAAAATTGGCAGAGTTGTAGCTTCAAACCCAAGAACGGACATAGGCTAGGTGAAATCACGTTAAATTAATTATTTTTAACTACAGATTAAAATTAGTTAACAAAGAAAGCCCATTGACTCCGCGATTCGCGATGAAAATTTTTATTTTTCAATCAGCTGTCACGTGATCCTTTAGGAATGCGAAAACATGTGGAATAAATTATTTTTAAAATCAACTATCACGTAATCCTTTTTTCCGCTGTAACTTCCGAACAAATTCTCCGATACAAATTATTTTTATACCATCTTAAAGATAAAAATTTTACCTTTTCAATGATATTAATTTTATTTCTGTGACATTTTTCATTCAATTTTTATTAATTTTTTAAATTTTACTTGCAGACGATTTTCAAATAACGCAAATTTATACCTATTTCGCTGCTAGGAAACGGTTAGACTTTCAACTAATTTATCTTTATTTCTGAAAATTTTGCTTATATTTATAAATATCTATAAAACAAGGCAGAAATTACATGCATCTGCCTCTCTGTCTGTCGGTCGGTCACAAGAACTCCTCCTAAATGGTGAACGGTAGCGACATGAAATTTACGCACGATATTCTAGAGCATATTTCTAGGTCAAAGGTGCTGTTTTCAACTTTCAGAGTTAATTAGTTCTTAAGATATTTAATTAAATAACGAAAATTAGCCGCTTTTAAGCCTAATGCCTAGATGTTTTTTGCCAATAACTTCTGAAATATTTATTACACAACAAATATTTTTATGCCATTTTAAAGACTAGAAAATGATCTTTTTACTGCTATTAATTCCATTGCGATGAAATGTACTCTCTTATTGTTATTAAGGTTTAAAAATATGTTTTTAACGTAATTATTAACAATACTTTTTGTTCTTATAGAAATATAAATTCAAGCCAAATTACTGTTTCGCGCGCGGGCTTTTGCCAGTGTTAAAGTTAATATAAGAAAATATTGCTTTCTTTGCCCATAAACAACAAAGGAGAATTTACACTTCCGGTTTCCTGTTGTGGCAGCATTTACAGCTTTTAATGCGGTTACACAGCGATCCAATAACGTTAGTGAATTATTCTCTCGATGTTTTGTTTAATTTTCACAGTGAGATATTACAGAATATCCTTCTGTAGATACGGTAATGGACATTTACAAGGAGCATCATATTCTGTAGAGCTCTTCAACATCTTAGAATTGTCATGGGCACCTTCCGACAGGCCGAGATTGAATGTCGGTGTGCCAGTACTACAAATACGTAATCTTGATATACCGAGACTGCGCAATGGCACACTGTTACAACTTACACACCTAGGTCCAAACGTCATAAAATCTACTGTTATGACTGATATAGGGAGAAGAGAGAGAGTGTTTTAATTTCAAACCTTCCGATAATACCGAAGGATTTATCATCTCAGTTGAAAAGGTAACAAATCCCTTTAAAAATATCATTTCCAGGCTCAGGGCCAGACACTGAAAGTGACAGGCGTACATTTGGAAAAACCTTATTTTTCGCATGGGCAACTATACATGGCGTGTTCACGTGTGTCCAGCCCACACTACCTCTACATCGGTACACATAACGTAGTATACAAAAGTGTATTAGCGTAGATAAACAACTTACACAACTATATCAGCATGCATGTACAGTACACACCTGTCAGTCGTCCAATTAAATATTATCAACCATCAGAACTTTTACTTTCCCCTTTCAAAATGCAGCAAAGCATTTACATTCGTGAATTATGAAAAAGAATAATTCAAATTCTTCGCGCACGAAGTCGCGGGTAACAGCTAGTAATATAATAAATGCGAAAGTGTGTCTGTCTGTCTATCTGTCTGTCTGTCTGTCTGTTTGTTAAGCTTTGACGACCAAACTACCAAATCGATTTGGAAGAAAATTGGCAGAGTTGTAGCTTCAAACCCAAGAACGGACATAGGCTAGGTGAAATCACGTTAAATTAATTATTTTTGACTACAGATTAAAATTAGTTAACAAAGAAAGCCCATTGACTCCGCGATTCGCGATGAAGATTTTAATTTTTCTATCAATTGTCACGTGATCCTTTAGGAATGCGAAAACATGTGGAATAATTTATTTTTAAAATCAACTATTACGTAATCCTTTTTTCCGCTGTAACTTCGGAACAAATAGTCCGATACAAATTATATTTATACCATCTTAAAGATAAAAACTTTACCTTTTCAATGATATTAATTTTATTTCTGTGACATTTTTCCTTCAAATTGTATTCATTTTTTAAAGTTTAATAATTTTTTATGTGCAGACGATTTTGAAATAACGCAAATTTATAGCTACTCATTTGCTAGGAAATGGTTAGACTTTGAACTAATTTACCTTTATTTCTGAAAATTTTGCTTATATTTATAAGTATCCATAAAATAAGGCAGAATTTACATGTCTGTCTGTCGGTCGATCGGTCGGTCGCAAGAACTCCTCCTAAACGGTGAACTGTAGCGACGTGAAATTTACACACGACATTCTAGAGCATATTTTTAGGTCAAAGGTGTTATTTTGAACTTTCAGAGTTAATTAGTTCTTAAGATATTTAATTAAATAACGAACATTAGCCACTTTTAAGCCTAATGCTTAGACGTTTTTTGCCAATAACTTCTGAAATCTTTATTAGACAACAATTATTTTTATGCCATTTTAAAGACCATAAAATGATCTTTTTAATGCTATTAATTCCATTGCGATGAAATGTTTTCTCCGATTGCTATAAAGGTTTAAAAATATTTTTTAACGTAATTTCTAATAATTCTTTTTATTCTTATAGAAATAAATTCAAGCCAAATTACTGTTTCGCGCGCGGGCTTTTGCCAATGTTAAAATTAATATAAGAAAATATTGCTTTCTTTGAACATAAACAACAAAGGAGACTTTACACTTCCGGTTTCCTGTTGTGGTAGCATTTACAGCTTTTAATACGGTTACACAGTGATCCAATGACGTTAATGAATTATTCTCTCGATGTTTTGTTTAATTTTCACAGTGAGATATTAGAGAATATCCTTCTGTAGATACGGTAATGGGCATTAACAAGGAGCATCATATTCTGTAGAGCTCTTCAAGATTTTAGAATTGTCAGGGGCACCTTCCGACAAGCCTAGAATGATAGTCGGTGTGCCAGTACTACTAATACGTAACCTGTATATACCGAGACTGCGCAATGGCACACGGTAAAAAATTACACACCTAGGTACAAACGTCGTGAAAGCTACTTTATGACTGAAATAGGGAGAAGAGAGAGTGTTTTAATTCCACGTCTTCCGATAACTCCGAAGGATTTATCATCTCAGTTCAAAAGATAAAAAATCCCTGTAAAAATATCATTTGCGAGGCTCAGGGCCAGACACTGAAAGTGGCAGGCGTACATTTGGAAAAACCATAATTTTCCCATGGGCAACTATATGTGGCCTGTTCACGTGTGTACAGCCCACACAACCTCTACATGCGTGCAAATAACGTGGTATACAAAAGTATATCCTCATAGATAAACAATTTACATAACTATATCAGCATACATGTACGGTACACTCCTGTGAGCCGTCCAATTAAGTATTATCAACCGTCAGAACTTCTCCTTTCCCCTTTCAAAATGCAACAAAACATTTACATTCTTGAATTAAAAAAAAAATAATTGAAATTCTTCGCGCACGAAGTCGCGGGTATCAGCTAGTATTTTAATAATTCTACATATATATTTATTCTTTACGAATATTAGATGTGTTCATAGGTATTCAGCAAATTCTAACCACTATACAATTCAATATAATTATTTAAAGATGCAAGTTAAAAAAATATCAATTTGTGTACAACCCCTCACCTTTTAGCTTCTCCTCGACAGGAGCTAAAATTCTGCTCTTTATAATGCCGATATCTTTATGAATACTAATGATATTGAACCGAATTTTTTTACATAAGTTGCCCTATATATCTGGCTTTAAAGTTGTGAAAGAAAAATTACACTATGTTTCGCGCATGCGCAATAAAACATTACAGGAAATATGAGCATTTTTAGTAGATAATGTTCAAAACGTGTTTTCCAAAGTTTTGCAAAATGCTTCTCTAATATATTGTTACCTTTTCTGTAAGTTTCGTATAATATATCGGAAACTCTGCACGTTATAAGAAAAAAACTGGCGGGAAAATTTGAGATTTTTTAAGAAAACCTTTATATCTTCCCAAATATTTGTTCTGAGTTTACCAAAATTCCTGTAAATATTATGCACATTAAACATTGTTTTCGGAAAGTTTCATCTTGTTATGAGTATTCTGTGAAGCGGGGTGGACCAAAAACCTTTTTGTCATCATCAGTTTGTAGACGGTCCCCTAATTGTCCTCAGAACCGAATCTTCAATGTAAAATGTGAGTTACTGTCTAATATTTACATGTCCGAAGTTTAAAGGCAGTCAGTTAAACCATTCCGGAGAAATTCTAAAAAATGTGAATCTCCAAGTGTCCGGATACTTTTGGGCATATAGTGTATCTCAAAATCTAATACACATATTCACTTGAAATTTTCAGCACATGTTTAAAATAGTATAAGTAATGAAATGAACTAAAATATTTGTTGTTTGAGGAATACTTTTTAATTTACATGTGTTTTTAGAAAAATTAAGTTGTGAATTAATGGAAAAATTCATATTTACACATATTTTTACCTCTAATTTACTTGCATTTAAATTTCTTTCTTAGATTTTAGTTCATTTCATAGATCATTGTCCTCTATAACTTGTGTGCAAAAGAAATTAGAATTGCTGCATTACAATTTGGTGTAGAGTGTTAACCGTTATGGTTAAATTTCATTAAAATTTACTACAAATTCCCATATTTCTCAAAAAATATTAAATTTATAAAACTCTTTTGTGTTTATAATTGATAATGCATAAACTGTATTTTTGATAAAATTTCCCTCTCAAATTGTTTTTTCGATTTCCGAACGTAGGCAGTCTAAATTGGAATTTCAGCAATCAAAACTTAAAATTTTCGACACTATACTGAATAAAATTTTCGGGTTCATATTAAATATCTGTTGTAAAGCTAGAAAAATCAATCAAGAATGCAGATACCTGAAGTATAACTGATTCAGAATGCTTCATTAAATTACATATCTTAGCTCTGTTAAATTAAATGTTTTAAATAAAACCATTGAAAAACTTACTTTTCATAAGAGATTTTCCTGAAATCTGAAAGATCTTCAAGCACAGATTAAAATAAATAAATAACTTAACTGTCTTGTAAGAATTCCATCAAAATGTTTGAATAAATATTTCTTGTTTCAATAGGCATTAATAATGTGTTTTTGCGACGTAAGGTAAATAAGCACGTTTGTTACATTACATAACATTTCCTAATGACCAGAGAATTGGGTGAACAAGTGGATCTTTTCCATTCGTTTTGCTTTAAGAACACTTACAATGAAAAAAAGGGAAAAGTAGAAAGTTGTTCTAGAAAAAGATAAGCATCGGAAAAATACGAACCTTGCTTTGTTAGAAAGGAATTGGATAAAATTGTTCGGACCATTGTCTCCCTTTACTTCGGTTGGGCTAATTAAGCGAATGAAATAATGATCTAGAACGATAAAATTGTTCGAAAAAAAATAGCGGGAATTGTTGGAGACAAAGGATGTTTCCTCTAAAGGAAAAAAGATCATTTCTATTTTTAATGGTGCCATTTTGTTTGATCTTGATCTGACTCTTCAAAAAGGAGGGGGCGGGGAAATGAACAGAAAAGAATTGCCCTTAAATACTGAAGAAATAAACAAACTTGTAACACAAATTAAAAATAATAAGAAATGGAATATTCATTGAATTAAATTGCTTATACTTTGATCTAAATTTAAAATCAATTTAAGTAAATTCTAAAAGTCAGTTTGTTGTCTTGCGTTTAAAAACTAGTTTGATTTTTATGAATGTCTTGAAGGTAAGTTAATTTTCATAAATATCTAGGTTTAATTTTGAATGTCTGTTGTAACGCAATTTTCTTGTGGGCTTGATAGTTTAACCCTCTGATTCCCAAGATCATTGGAATAGAGGGACCTGAAAATACGGAAACGTCCCAGTTCCTGTTTCAAAGATATACAAAATTCACTCCCCCCTCCCTCAAAAACCGCAATGACAGATAGACTCCCCGAATTCTAAGAACACCCTCCCCTGATCCCCAAACCCGTCTGGGCGAGCCATTCTAACGAAGAAAGAGTGTGAAATCAATCACACTTAACGACAGGGGATGGAAATCTCAGTGATATTCGGACGGTCGCCGTCATTTGCTTGTAAAGACGTTTGGGACGTTCCCGTATCGACAGAGTTAAAGGGTGTAAATATCTAACATTAGATAATAACGTTCGTGAAGAAAAAAAATATAAATTTATTTTACCCTCCTGTGACACAGTTCACCCCCTTCACTGGTTTGCCCGTACTTTGTACGTGCATCGAATCATCACAATTTTAAATTTAAAAACTAAAAGCCATTCACATATGTTAAAATTCGACACAAAAGTTATATGGAATCCATTAACATGCCGACTGTCCTTTAGGTTCGCAATTGAATGAAAATGATTACGCATTCCCAAAATAGAAAGCGTCATCTAATTAGATAGCTGAGACAACAAACCAGTTAGGGAGTTAAACAACTAGGCTAAACAACAAATCGTTGAATAATGTTGATTTTCAACCTTGCTAAACGAATCTTGGGAACTATCCGAATATGGGTGCTGCATAGGTGTTATAAAAGTACGGTGTTGTATCAAAATTCTTTACATATATGCTCCAAACGGTGAGATTAAAAATGTCGTGTATTCGAAACCTTTAAAGTTATAATTAATTAGGTATTATTAGTTGGGATTGAGGGTACTAAAAGCTCTTAAGGATTTGTATAGTAAAACTCGAGAACTATACGATATAAAAGTATATTATAACTACGGTAAGTAGCTACAAAAGAAAATGGCCCAGATAACTACAATAATTTTAATTTACAAAGACAAACACACAATTTTACATTACAGATCATGGTTTGTCCAGTATGTGCTAGAGGGGAATTCCAGTTCAAGAGCAGCATTATTCTAGTTCTGGACGTGGTGAGAGCTATTTCTAGTTTGGTTTATAGTTTGGTTTTTCTAGTTCTTTTATCCTTCTCCAAGAGGGCGTTGCAAGCAGATCCAGTGAGAGGGACTGCTGAAGTGAGGTGGGGGGAAATGCATTGGCTACAATATGCGTTTTTCTTTTTCTTTCAGATGTATAGAACAGATAAACGCGTGCGTAGCCGCGGGTACAACGGCTAGTATGTTATAAAAACTTAGATAGAGTGTGTTTGTTGTAATTCTAAACTGTTTATCCTACCTAACTGCTGTTTTGATACCAACTTTAGTAGTTTTTTCCCTTTTACTGACTATTTCTGCTCGAAAATGGACACTAAGGCTTATGTCTTTCTGTTGTGGGCGTCCTTTTTCAAAACTAATATTTTATTCATCGATGTAGATTTTGAATCCTCGGTGGATAAGGCTTTTCACCGTCTTCTGGCGTAGCAAATTCAGTTTACGTTGAAGAACGCTATTTGTTTAAAATTCAAGTTAAAAGAAAAATTAAAAAATCATAGACTTTGTGACATCATAAGATTCGTAACTTCCTCACAGGCGTCAAACAGATGGAATACACTTGCTTAATTCTGTATTTATACAGGGAAAACTCTATGTAACCTTTCCAAAGTCACCAAATCTAGCAATACTTTTGCATCACTGCGCGAAAATGACTGATATCAAATATTATAAACAAAATGGTATCGCATATTGCAAATACGTTCACATCAATATACTTCTTTTGATATTTTGTGTATACACTTTGAGTGTTTTAATTTCGACAACCCAATAAAAAAACTACTCATTTGGGGGGGGGGGGGGGGGGGTGAAAAAGCACAAATTTTGCACGCGGGTGTAATTTTTACTAAAAATTCAAAAACTAAGCCTATTCATGTCCGTACTTTCGACCAACACCATGAAAAAACATTCAATTACGTTTTCCTCGAAACTAGTATGTTGTTGACTGGTACTCTCCTTAAAATATAAATCATGGAGAACTAAAAGCAACCATGAAAAAAGAATGCTAACGACAAAGTTTGTTGTTTAAAGCTTTAACGTTAAACATTAACATAGTGTATAAAGGGGGCAGTTTCTACTGCCTTTAGGAAGGCCAGAGAATGTTGAAACCATTTCGTTCTTATCTAAAATAAATTTTCTGCTCACGTTGGATTTAGAAAGGAAACGATCTTTTTAATGAGTAAATTAATTAATGTTTTAAGCGGGGAACCTTGAGAAGCAATTATCCCGAGATGCTGCGTCGACAGATTAGAGTCATAATCGGCAGATAATTAGTTCGAATAACAGAAAGTAGATTGCACTTGCATCGAACTCTTTTCAGAAAATTATCTCCGAAGAGTTGCCTTTCTGTTTTCGAAAATGTACGTATTTCAAAATTCTTAACAGTATTCTTCATTTTATAGGCATAAATACATTAAGAAAATATTCTTTGTAACAAATGCTTCAATATGAATAAAAAAGTTTTTAATTTATTCCTATTGATATCTTTTTTAAAGTTAAATAAGTTTTTTCAGTGCCAGTAAGCTATATAAGTTTGGTTTCTGGTTTGAAGACGGAGCATTTGAATTATCGTATTTTGCCATTTAATTGTTGAAAAATAAATGTAACAAGTTTAATTGACTTTTCCAAACTTTTTATTAAATATCATTATCTTTATTTTATTAACTTCATCATTATTTTTTAGAATTTGGGATGGAATTTTGTTCTCGAAAATTCGACTTATATTTAGCATCATTTTTTCAGCTATTTAAAATTTAATTACAGTTAAGCTTCCACGTTTTAATTTTTATCTATGTGTAAATGAAAAATTGGAAGTTTCAAAGACTTTTTTTTTCTTCTATAAGTGCGTTTTAAAGCGAGAGATTTATATTAAACTTTTTAAAACATTTTTTCATTTTTAATATTGTCTCGTATTTTTGTATGATTTTTTTATGAAATATATAGTGAATGGCATCGAATTCTTTGTGCATGGATTTGAAAAATTTTGAGTAAATAGTATCACCGCATGTTTTATATGATTAACCTTCTGACGGCTTATCCCGCGATTTTCGCGGGTAGGAAGGAAGTTTATTTTCCACTGCATCCTGCGATTTTTGCAAGCTATTGTGTCTACACAGTAATATTACAGCATCGAATCGTAGTATACTAATAAACATAAATAACAATTCGCTTGGTTAAAAGGTATTTGAACGTGTTTGAGAATGTCGCATCCAAATAGCGATTTTAAAAAAATCTGCAGTCAGAGGATTAATATGTAAGGATTTTTCAGTTGGTTAGAATATCTTAGAGAAGCGGATTAGCTTAATTGAAGCAAGTTTAATGAAGGTAAGTAAACTGAAATGAGTTTGATGAAGTGAGTATTGCCTTTGAAATTGTGAAAATCGGAGAGAAAGTGTGAGTCAATCGAACTAATTGAATGGATAATTTTTTTAAATGTTAGGCAAGTTTAAAGACGAGGTTTGCTACGAATCTAAA
>BGPR01004498.1:59467-111118 GCA_013235015.1 Araneus ventricosus | reverse complement strand
CATGTCTGAGGGAAATTTGCAAAAGAAAAGGAAATGAGTACCGGAATTTTAATGGAGAGAATCAGAGGGTATCATTGAAAATGTATTGAAAAAACATGAACGTGAAAGAATAAAAACTATTTAGAGTAGAAATAAAACTTCCAAAAGTATTATTTTCTGCTTGGAAAAAGAAATCTTTAAACCATAAAGGTTGCATGAGAAACGAGAAAGAGCTTCTTTAGTTATATGGGTTTTCTTTTATGATACTTCATTTGTGATGCTACATTCTACGACGAAACGCATTTCGTATTCTGCAAAAACATTATTTTCTTGTACAATTTTTAAAGATATTTTATATAACTATTTTAAAATTGAAGGTCGTATATATTTCCTCTTTTTTTGTTAAATGTTTATGTAGTAGTAATTAGGAATTGCAGCTGAATACGAGAATTAAAAAAAATAAGTATTGTTTCGATGGAGGATGAGAGATTTATACCTGCAGGAAAACGTTATAATTTTATAGGAATGAACTAATTACTTCGATTAAACAATTAAGCATACTCAATAAGTTGCACATATAATCAAATTTCTTTAAATACAAATAGTTGAATTCCAATTTAAAATATTAATGCAGAATAACTAATTAATTACCAAAGAGCAATTATTGTTTATTTTAAACATCTATTTAACTTGACTTGTTTAATGTTCCTAAAGAAGTTTTGAATCTTGATGAAATTAAAACTTTTTCATATTTTCAGAATTAATTGTCAATTAATCTATTAATTATATAAAAATTTGATTACGTACTAGAAACACCACTTTTTAATGTATTTGAGAAAAAATTGATTATAATATTCAGTAATGTTTATAACAATGGATATAAATTATTAAATTAGGTTATTAAGCATATTAATAATTATTAATCTTATTATTAATCAGAATAAAGTATTATACTGAAAAGTAGAAAATTATTAAAATAAAAATTCTATTTCTAGCACATTTATAAAAATTTGTATTTAAATACTGCTATTATTAAATTTATTTTTAGCAAATAATAGTTTTTTATTCATTTCGTGAGAGGTGCTTTTACTTTTGGATATGACAGAGATGGAAACTGAAATCGCATTTCTGAGATTATTAATAAGTTTTAGAAATTTTTTTGCAAGTTTTCTAAGATAAAAATTTAATTATTCTTAATAAAATTATTCTTATTAAAATTTAATTATTCTTATTCTTAATAAAGATTTTCTTCTGGATATGACTGAGATGGAAACTGAAATCGCATTTCTTAGATTATTAAATGAGTTTTAGAAATTTTATTGTAAGTTTTCTAACATAAAAATTTAATTTTTCTTAATAAAATTATTCTTATTAAAATGTAATTATTCTTATTCTTAATAAAGATTTTTTTTTTGCTTTTGTTTTTCAATAAAGTTTCACACATACTCATCCATCCGACAGGGTGCCGTTTAGAGCATGAGGATTCTAAGGAGTATGCTATGAATTATTTATGTTATGGATATGACAGAGATGGAAACTAAATTGCATTTCTGGCTTATTAACTTAGCTTTAGAAATTTTATTATGGATTTCTAAGAAAAAAATTTAATTATTCTTAATAAAATTTAATTATTCTTATTCTTAATAAAGATTTTTTTTGCTTTTGTTTTTCAATAAAGTTTCACACATACTCATCCATCCGACAGAGTGTCGTTTAGGCGCCAAGTTCTTGGGTATGCTGTAGTGTTATGTTATGGATGTAATGAGATGGAAATTGGTACATTTCTTAGCTTATTAAATTAGCTTTAGATATTTTAATGTGAGTTTTCTAAGAAAAAAATTAATTTTTCTTAATAAAATTTAATTATTCTTATTCTTAATAAAGATTTTTTTTTTGCTTTTGTTTTTCAATAAAGTTTCACACATACTCATCCATGCGACAGGGTGCCGTTTAGGCGCCAAGTTCTTGGGTATGCTGTAGTGTTATGTTATGGATATGACAGAGATGGAAATTGAAATTGCATTTCTTAGCTTATTAAATTAGCTTTAGAAATTTTATGGTAAGTTTTCTAAGATAAAAATTTAATTATTCTTAATAAAATTTAATTATTCTTATTCTTAATAAAGATTTTTTTTGCTTTTGTTTTTCAATAAAGTTTCACACATACTCATCCATCCGACAGAGTGTCGTTTAGGCGCCAAGTTCTTGGGTATGCTGTAGTGTTATGTTATGGATATGACAGAGATGGAAATTGAAATTGCATTTCTTAGCTTATTAAATTAGCTTTATAAATTTTATTGTAAGTTTTCTAAGAAAAAAATTTAATTATTCTTAATAAAATTTAATTATTCTTAATAAAATTTAATTATTCTTATTCTTAATAAACTTTTTTTTTTGCTTTGTTTTCAATGAGTTCACACATTCTCATCCGACGGTGCCGTTTAGGCGCCAGAGTTCGAGGTATGCTGTGGTGTTATGTATGGATATGACAGGTCATTGAAATTGCATTTCTTAAACATTAAATTGGCTTTAAATTTTATAGTAGGATTTTCTAAGATAAAAAAATTTAATTATTCTTAATAATTTAATTATTCTTATTCTTATAAGATTTTTTTTGCTTTTGTTTTCAATAAGTTTCACATGCTCATCCATCCGACAGAGTGTCGTTTGGCTTGAAGTTCTTGGGTATGCTGTGAGTGTTGTCTTATGGATATGACAGGGTCAGTGTTGCATTTCTTAAGCAACAAATTAGCTTTAGAAATTTTATTGTAAGTTTTCTAAAGAAAAAAATTTAATTATTTTTAATAAAATTATTTATTAATATTTAATTATTCTTATTCTTAATAAGATTTTCTGGATGTAATGAGATGGAAACTGAAATCGCATTTCTTATATTATTCATGCATTTTATAAATTTTTTATTTATAAGTTTTCTAAGAAAAAAATTTAATTATTACTTATAAAATTTCATTATTCATATTCTTAATAAAGATTTTTTTCTTTGTTTTTCAATAAAAGTTTCACACCCTTTCACATCCAAAATCCAAACAGAGTGTCGTTTAGGCCTCCCGGTTCGAGGTATGCTGTGAGTGTTATGTTATGGATATGACAGGATGGAAATTAAATTGCAATTCTTAGCTTATTAAATTAACTGCTCATTTACATTGCTTAAGTTTCTAAGAAAAAAATTTAATTATTCTTAATAAAAATTTAATTATTCTTAATAAAATTTAATTATTGTATTCTTAATAAAGCTTTTTTTGCTTTTGTTTTTCAATAAAGTTTCACATTCTCATCCATGCGACAGAGGTACCGTTTAGGCGCCGAGTTCGAAGTATGCTGGTGTTATGTTATGGATGTAATAGGATGGAATTAGGGAGTGCATTTCTTAAGCAATAAAATTAGCTTTATAAATTTTATTATGGATTTTCTAGAAAAAAAAATTTAATTATTCTTAATAAAATTTAATTATTCTTAATAAAATTTAATTATTCTTATTCTTAATAAAGCTTTTTTTTGCTTTTGTTTTTCAATAAAGTTTCACACATTCTCATCCATGCGACAGGGTGCCGTTTAGGCGCCGAGTTCGAGAAGGTATGCTGTGGTGTAGTTATGGATACATAAGAGATGAAACTTGAAATTGCATTTTAGTCTTATTAAATTAGCTTTAGGTATTTAAGGAAGTTTTCTAAGAAAAAATTTAATTATTTTTAATAAAATTTAATATTCTTATTGTAATAAAGATTTTTTGTTTTGTTTTCAAAAGTTTCACATTCATACTCGTCCAACTCCGACAGAGTGTCGTTTAGGCGCTTCGAGTTCAGGGTATACTGTGAGGCTTATGTTATGATATGACAGAGATGGAAATTGAAATTGCATTTACTTAACTTTGAATTATTTTATAAATTTTCTGTAAGTTTCTAAGAAAAATAATTGGATTCTTGTAAAATTTAATTATTCTTAATAAAATTTAATTATTCTATTCTTAATGAAGCTTTTTTTGCTTTTGTTTTTCAATAAAGTTTCATTCATCTCAACCATGCGACAGGGTGCCGCTTAGGGCGCTCGAGTCTCAGGTATGCTGTGGTGTTATGTTATGGATATGACAGAGATGGAAATTGAAATTGCATTTCTTAGCTTATTAAATTAGCTTTAGAAATTTTATTGTAAGTTTTCTAAGAAAAATTTAGAATATTTTAATTAAAAATTCTTCTTATTAATATTTAATTATTCTTATCTTAAAAGATTTTCTTCTGGATATGACCGAGATGGAAACTGAAGAATTCCATTTTTATATTATTAAATAAATTTTATAAATTTTATTGTAAGTTTTCTAAGAAAAAAAAATGTAATTATTCTTAATAAAATTTAATTATTCTTATTCTTAATAAGATTTTTGCTTTTGTTTTCAATAAAGTTTTCACTACTATACTCATCCATGCGACGGGTGCCGTTTAGGCGCAGGTGGGGAGTATGCTGTGGTGTAATATGGATAAGACACAGATGGAAATTGAAATTGACATTTCTTAGCTTTATTAAATTAAGCTTAGAAATTTTTGTAGCAGTTCTCTAAGATAAAATTAATTAATTTACAAAAATTCTTCTTATAAAATTTAATATTCTATCATTAATAAAAGATTTTCTCTGATATGACTCGGATGGAACTGAAATCGCATTTAACAAATTATTAAATAAATTTTATAAAATTTATGTAAGTTTTCTAAGATAAAATTTAATTATCCTTATTAATTTAATTATTTTTATTCTTAATGAAGATTTAATTTCTGATATGACCGAGGTGAACTGAAATCACATGTTTCCTAAGATTGCCATAATAAGTTTTAGAAACTGTGCTATGTAAGTTTTCTCAAGATAAAAAATCATTAGATCCTTTTTGTCATTTACATTTGATACTGGAAAGAAGGGATTTACATAAAATACTGAAGCAGTCGAATTTTCCACTCTGTGGTGGGATTTAGCTTGCGTAATGAAAGTGAAATTATCTCATTTTCAGAATTTAACTAGATTGACCTTGAATAAGTGAAATAGTAAAAACGAAAAATACTATTTGCAGTAAAATATCATATTATTATCAAGAGATAAGTGCAAGGTGATATTTGCAATGTAAAGCAACTTAAATATATTTAAGAATTTAATCCATTATTTCCAAATTATAAGATATATTCGGCGTAAATATATAACCTGAATCTTTCATATATTTGTTATTCTCGAAATCTGCACAAATGATCAAATAAAAGTGAATTTGTATTAAATATTGATTTTAATACTAAATCTTCTAGTATACATATTTCAATATGTATGCTTCAAAAATAAGCAATCTTGATCTTATGATATCATGAATCTAGAACCTAAACTGTGTGGAATGCTTACATAAAAGATATTTTCTTAAAATACCTATTTTAATTAAACTTTGTTTTTTTCAAGATAAGCAAATTGGCATCTCTTCAGTTACTGCTTTTATATTTTTTTTTTATTAATTTACATTCTTCTACATACCATTCCGAAAAGGAACAAAAAAATCATTTCTTTTACTCCTAATAAATAATATTTTATCCAATATTTAATCGCAGTTATTCTTCCAAAAATGTTTAATTGTTTATTTTTACAGTAAACTTCATTAGGTACATTTCATTTGAAAAAATTGAAAAGAGTATCAACATTTTTTTTTTATACTTCATAGAATTAAAATTTCTCGTTGCACGTTTGTTTAATGTTTTCACACTAAGTCCTGTTCAATTATTTTCCTCATTTGAAATTCATCTATCATTGAAATAAGCAAAAAAAACAGATCTCCCAATTTTCTTATCCTATTAATTTTCAGAATATCATCACACTTTCAACTAATCTGATGCTAATTTAGCAATGGGACCTCTGTTCTGGCAAAGACGGATAGTACTTTGCTCCACATCATTCAACCCTGAATTTAGCAGGTTCGAGCAAGATAACCCCCAGAGGCTTCCAATTCTTCTCTTTGCCCGCAATTATGCCTCCGCTCAAAATTATCACACTCACTCTGAGGCAGAATGCTTGCAGATCAGGCAATTCAGACACCTTCTGATTGGTTTCCTTGGAAACGCGATGGCGCAACAACAATCCATAGATATTCCTCAATGGCACGGAGAATGGCTAATTACCGAAACTGCGCACACACACGGAGGACAGTTCAAAACAGAGAGGCTCTCAAACTCAGTTGAACTAATATTATGAGATTTTCTCCTTTCTTGTTTTGACCGATTTTGTTGTCAAAATGGAATTCAAAATTTTAGGTATTGAAGTTAATTAGAATCATTTATTTGTGAAAGGGGATATGGTTGAGCGTTAGCTTTATTTATCGATGAAATCGATTTTCTGTTATTTCTGGAAGGATATGACATTTTATTCACAGTTAAAAGTGATCAATTATATTTTTCTTTAAAAAAATTCATTATATTGATTTTTTTATTATAATAAAATTAGAAATTCTATAGATTCTGTCCGCCAACATACGAGAAAGACCGGTATGGCAATAGAGGATTAATGATTTGGACAGGCATCGTGTTGAAATAGAGCACAGACCTATATGTCTTTCGCAGACTCTTTGACTCGTAAGAGGTCTTGGAGCCCTCTGTTTGACTTTTCATCGTTCAAGTTGCCCTGACTACATTTTTTTATGAACGAAAACACTCACTTGCCAAGAACGATATCCGTAGACGTATTTTTGAAAATGAAGATATATGGCGTAGGAATAACCAGCCGACCTTAACTCTACAAGTATGTGTTCAAAGTCTTGGGAGAACATTACAACTCGTTAAACTTTCGAGCTTTCAGGAACCATCCGAGATCTTAAAATATATTACTGCAGGAATCGGAAACAGTTAGCGTGGATCAAAATCGTCTAATTTCCAACAGAGTTTTGCGTTGTAGAAAAAATTGTATAATCGTAAGAGGACCATATCCTCTATAGCCATTTTTATCCTGTCGGATATACTCTTTCTGTGTGATGACCCGTGGGACAACCGTAGTGAGAGAAAATAACTTTCGTTATGCTATTTGTATTGTACATATATATATATATATATATATATATATATATATATATCCTCATTTAAAATTAAAAATAATTAACAATATACCTAATATTATTCACACAATGAAATGCAGAAAGTAATAATGTTAAAACTATTACTATGAAAAGCCAAGTGATAATTAAAAAATCAAATGCCAATGACCTGAGGAATCGATTATGTCACATTATTTCGAAATTTATAGGCATCAACCTTCTGAGGCCGTTGTTGGAAAAAGACAAAAATATAGAGGTAAATCTCCAAATTATATTAAGAAAAGAACGAGAAATTTAACTAAATGCTTACTGCTTAAAAGTCATAGCAAAAAAACCAAACACTAGACGATTACAGTTCCCATTTATTGTGAAAATATTTTAAAATAATATGTATATATACTATATTAAATCATCATTAATAATTAAACTATGATTTATATTTTTTTAAGAACGTTGTATTAACCTATTTTAATTTGATATTAACATTTTAAATAATGAGGTAATTCTTCATATTATCATTTTGCAAACTATTTCTAATAAGTGGCGAAATCTACTTATGTTAAGATGTACTAAAATCTCACGAAATCAAAGGATATAAATATTTGAAATTAATCCATTCTAATGTACTATTCTTTAAGGTGTTAATAATTTTTGTTAATATAAGCAAGCATGAAATTAATAGAAATATATATCAGGACATTTTTAATAATCGATATAGGATCTCTGTTTTTTACTACATGTGATTAAAATATTCCTTCTATGTAAATAGTTCAGGATGATGTTTCGAAAGATTTGAATACTTTTATTGCTATTCCAGAATGGTACCTATTTATATTAAACATAAAAGTGTTTCTTTCATCAACTATATATATATATATATACTATTACGCAGTTATTGCTTACGCATGCTTCTGCTAGGAATGCGGAAACTCCTGCCAACATAATTTAATTCCAATTTTTTGTGACTTTTAAAATTCACACATTTTTTCTAGCATGAAATTTTCCAAAAATATTTTGGAAAAAAATATCAATCCATTAAATACTATTGCTATGACAAAATTTGAATTATTATTCTTCATTGACATGAGTTTCAAGAACATAAAGGATATTTTTATTGTAACAGAAATAAACGATAGTTTTTCAAAAAACCAAAAACAGAAAGTGTATCAACAGTGTTTTAGTTTCTACATATAATTTTAAATTGTCATCGCATGTACTTAAGAGCTGTAAACACAAAAAATATTTAATTTCCTTCTCCTCATTTTAAAATTTTTCATTAGTGAGGAGAGAATAATCTGTTGCTTCAATGCTGATAGAAGAATCGTCACGTGGCTGGATGTTCAGAATACGAAAATCTTTTCTAGTAACTTAAAGGTATCGTGCGAGGTATGGGAACCATGTTCTCCAAAATGATGATGGATGATACTCAGGCCAGTCAAGCAATTGCTCTACAGGTTCAGGAAAAATAACAAGGGCTCGAGCTTCAATTTCTTATCTTTGAATGGAATTCCTTTTTCTCTATTAAAGGGTGACTTTTAAATAACCCACAACTTTTAATCAAAATAACTCTTGAGTCGTTGCAGATGGCATTACAAAATTTTTTTATTAAAAAGAACGTTGAAAAAGATTTTAATGCAGAATGTTTTCAAAGTCAGAACAGTTAAAAGTGATAAATAGCGCAACTTAGTAACAAAGTTGTTAGCTATAAGTTCAAGAGTTTTTCTTCCAATACTTGCAAAGGAGTCAATTATGAACCTTTTTAGTCTAATAAGGTTTGTTGGCTTCTTTTTGTACACCGAATCTTTCTTATGACCACAAAGAAAGAAATCACATGGATTCAGATCTGGTGAATAAGGTGGCCAATGCAATGCGCCAGGATAACTGTTTGGGTATTGATCACTTCTTCTGTTCTAAAAGTTACCTTTGAGCCAGATTTTCCCTTCAGATCTGGCACGTAACCACACCTTTCAAATTTTCTTATGAGGTCTCTTATCACTGCTCTAGACAGCTTAGGTCAGATTCTGAATGTTGCAGATAACGTCCGTAGTAATAGTGTAGCATTTTCGCCACATAAATACCAATTTTTAGCAATAAATATACGATCTTCGGTTGAATACGACACTTTGGGAGAAATTTTCAAAATGGCGTGGAACTGATGCGAAACAAATTCTTTTCATGCCCCTGTCACTGCATGCATTTCTGGCGCCATCTAGTGAGACTCTGAGAAGTTATTTCAGTTAAAAGTTGTAGTTTAACTAAAAGTCACCCTGTTAATTATCTAGTCCTCGCTTTGTACTGAATGCGTTCCAGATTAGGCTGAATCAAACTTCTTTATGATTACTTTCCTTCGAAACGCGATGGTTCAGACAATATAAAGATATTCAGAACAGTCACGGAGAACGGCTAATTCCAGAAAATGCTACGGCATTCACACGGAGGGAAACTCTTGGATGAATTTGACTGAGATTAAACTTCAGTTCTCTTTTATAGTTGTCAGCTGCTTTGCAGTGAAAAAGTGATTTAAAATTTTAGATTTTATAGAATTTAAAATAAATTATTTGTTTACGAACAGGATGATTAGGCTGAAATCTTTCAGAATTCATCTAAGAATTAGATTTTTCTGATAGAAGTTGATTCGTCTTTTTAAAGGGATATGGACATTTTATTCACTGATAAATGCAATTAGTTATTATTTCATTTTTAGTTACTTCATTAAATGCAATTTTATTTTTTAACGTTAAAACAAATAGTTAATAAATTGAATTCTCATCAAATCATAAATTATTACTCTTTATTCAACATTTAGCAGAAGATATTTTGACGGATAAGAACAAAATATAAATAAGATGATAATAGATAGTAAAAGATAAACTAACAGGTTCCATTTTATACACAGTGCAAACATTAAAGATTCTTATTTCATGCGTAAATTCTTTGAAGACATGTTTGAGAGATAAATAAATAAACACTAGATGTGGTGTGAAATATTTTTATAAGTAGCTAATATTGACAAAAATGATATCTTATGACATTAAGTCTAAAGCTAACTTCCATAAATTTTAGGAAACGCCCAGCGACATCATAGCTCTACTTGGACTGCTTTGCTCCTTATGTGTTATACTTTTATCGTTGCAAGACATTTTCGAAAAATGTACAAAAGACAATTCATCTACATTTTACTGTTACTAAGAACTTTTTAATCAGAAATAAGCTTAAATTCATCAACAGATTTTGTAGCCTTACTTAGAACAAAAATTTTCAAACTTTGATCTTAAAACCAGTGAGCAAAGAATTTTATTCAATTTTCTTTCCTTTATTGTAAATTCATCTATCATTGAGTGATCATATGTTAAATTTTCTCTGATAGATGAATCGTTCACATATCTGCGTATTCCGAAAACTATCGTCTTTTCTCTTAATCTAAACATATCGTGCCAGAAATGGATTCTATTCATCTAAATGATGAATGGTGCTCAAATCCACATCACTCAACCTCCTAGTTCTTCGAATTCGGGTAAGATAACGAGTGAATCATCTTCAAGTTCTGCTCTTTACTTACAATTATTCTCTCCTATCAAATTATCGCTCACTCAATTTGAGCAGAATGCCTTGCAGATAAGGCCAATTCAGACTGCTTCTGATTGGTTTCCTTGGAAACGCGATGGTTCAAACAATCCATAGATATTCCCCAATGGCACTGATAATGGCTAATTACAGAAGCTGCTTCTGCATACAGTCGAAAGACATCTCAAAATAGGAAAGCTCTGAAATCAGTTAGGCTAAGGTTAACTAGCTTTCTTTAATTTTTAATACTGTGTGTGACTGTCGTTTTGCTGCAAATATAAAATTTTAGGTTTCGATGAAATACAACTGGAAATATATCATTTCTGAGTTAACAGTATTAGCTTAGTTATAGTAACGTCCCGTTTGAAGGAACACGAGTGTCTATTTGCGTAGCAAACCTCGTAATTTTGAGCAGCAGACAGGTGACGAGGACTAAGAAGCGAGACCATTTCTCCAAGATACCACACCACACCACCAGGGAAGGTGTTGCTCTCACGCAAGATTTGAACCCACATCGGGGGGAATCTTCAGTGTGAAATCGAGTATCGAAAGTGGAACCCTGCGGGAAGAGAGACTGAGATCTTACTCATTTAGGACACAGAGGCCTGTGATTACACATTTAAATGACCAGTGTCTTTAATAAGCATGTGACACCCTGAAGAGACCAAAAAAACTGGTACATCGTGTATATAAATAACGGCGGTATGCAACCAATCATCGTAACCTATGCGGTCGCATAAATGCTATAAATAAAAACAGATATCTGAGAAAGGGCGTATAAATCGGTTCCTTCGCTGCAAGGCGTGTTTTCAAGAATTTAATTCGGCTTGGACAGTGGCGTTATAGTCGGCGCACGAGAGATGAACCTGGAATAGCATCTCCGAAGTACAGAAAGATTTGATTTCGCGTACGACCATTTCGGCACGAGTGTACCGTGAATACAGGCATCCAGTAAAACATCACGATTCCGAAAAAACAGTGCGGCCGGAGGAAACACGGAAAAACTGGACCATTGACGTCAGACGCGAACCCTTAAGCTGGACAGATGTTAATACTTCCTCAAATTCGCCGTGGATTTCAAGGATGGGGCATCTACAAGTGTCAGTGTGCGAACTGTTCAACGGACCTTCATTAATATGGTCTCAGAGCCGAAGGCCCACTCGATGTACCGCTTGTTGACTGCACTGCACAAAGCTTTACTCCTCTCCTGGGGCCGACAACACTCCATTGGATTTGTTGACCGACTGGAAACACGTTACATGTCGACGAGTCTGCTTCCAATTGTATCGGGAGAGACGTACGGAGTATGGAGACAAATACACATCCACATGAACCCTTTTGTCACAGGGATTGATAATCTGCTGGAGCCTCTGTGATGGTATGAGACGTGTGTAGTGGATGTGATATGGGACCCTGATACGTCCTAGAACGACTCTGACAGGTGAGCAGGTACTTAAGCATGCTGTCCGATCACCTCACACTCATTCATGTTCATTGTGCATTCCGGACGGAGTTGGGACAATACTAACTGAACAATGCGACACCCACGTCGAGTTGCTGCAAGTGGCTCCAGGAACGCGACTTTAGACACTTCCATTGGTCACCTAAATTTGAGATGAACATTATTGATGATATCCGGGATGCCTTTGGCACTTTACATACTTATTTGAGAAGATATCTCCGCACTCCTATAGATTTGTTGACTGCCCTGCAGGATTCATGGTGTGAATTTCCTCCAGGATACCTTCACACACCAGTCGAATCATGCCACGTCGTTTTGCGTCACTTCTGCGTGCTCGGGGGGGGGACACGATATTAATAAGGTGTACCAGTTTTTACTCTTCAGTGTACATCGTTGAAATTGAAAACAAGAAGAAGAAAAGATTACAAAGGTTCCTTCACAAAACTAGTTAGGACAATGACATGAAACTGATAAGTTTTAACACTTTGACTCCCTAAGCCGGCCGTAACCGACCATTGCGACATCACTAGTGGGGTCGTTCACTATAGGTTCCTGTTCGGAGCAGTTCAGCGAGTGGTCATTAAAGGAACCATTAGGGGAGGATGAGAGATGAAAGGACTGCCATTAATACACTCCACAACCCGTAGTGATGAGAGAAAAGGGGGGGGAACAGGGCAGACGAATCCATTCCACAGATCAATAAGTAAACAAACCTCTTGCCTTAACTGTACTCCTTTTTGAGAACTCTTAGTAGTCAGAAGGTTAATAATGCAATGTGTACTGAGTAATGAGGATGACTTCAATTTGCATCTGATATTTCCTTCAAAGCTTCAGATTCGACGAAATTCGATGATTTGATGAGGATTGGAAACAATGGAAAGCGATTCAGGTTGCAAGTTCTCGTGTTTGGTTTTAATAAATCTTGACCAAAATTCAGGCTATTAAACTGACCTTTATTCTGCGCCATGGTTTATTTCACCTTTTATACATCTTTCAGTTTTTCTATCTTTTATCTATTATGAAATATGTGTAATTTTTCAAAGATTAGCATGTGTTGTAGTCTCTCTTTTCTACCCTTCTTGTACTTACAACTTGATTTCAATTTTTTATATCATAAATTCTAGAGGTTGCTTGACAACCATATACAGTGTGTCCGTAAATTCATGGTACGGATTATTCCGCTTGTTGCTGGCGAACAGAAACAAGAAATGAAAGGTTGAAACGCTACATTGGACAGTATCCCAAAAAGGTGTCTATGGTGCAACAGTTTGAGCTTGCGCAGGTGATGACGGAACACACGCACCGACTGTGACATCAAACATCTACCTTGACATGTTGCAATTGTATGCAGTTCCACAATTTCCAGAAGGTGTCATCTCTCAACTGGACGGCTCTCCTCCACACTACTGCAACACAGTTCGTGAGTTTCTGGATACAACATTTCCCCAGCGGTGGATAGGCAGGGGTGTTGTCATGGTGTGGCCACCACGATCCCAGGACATAACGCCATTAGACCTTTACTTGTGGGGTTATGTGAAGCAACATGTTCACAGTGAACGTATGAACGACATTAATCATTTAAAACAGAGAATCACGGACGTTATTCACTCTGTTACACCAGACGTCCTTACCCGTGTGTGCGAAGAACTGGACTATCTTTTAGATGTGTGTAGGGCAACAAATGGATCCCACATTGAACTGCGCTGAACAGGTATGCAAACCTGGAGAGTTTTCCTTTTATTTGGTGATGATGCCACCTGTCTATCTTGTTTCGTTGCGTTCCGGTCAAAAGTGCACCATGATTTTACGGACACACTGCATACAAAATATAAAATGAAAGGGAGAAAACAAGGTCTGAGAAAAATTTTCAAATAATTCTTTCCTCTTACATTCAAAGCACGTACTATAAATATTTAATTTATTTTAAGCAACTCATTTATCTATGAATTAATCCTATAGTTATTTCATAAAATGGGACTTATGTTAACTTCCACAGCATTTATATTTCTCTGTCTTATATTTATAACCGTTTTAAAAATGTTCTATTTGGACTATAACGACATCTTCGCCAAAAGTATCTTTACATGAAACTAAAATATTATATGAACAAGAAACTGTATAATACATGAAAGGTTATGCCTAATTCTTGAATAAAACTCTGTTTCCTCAAAATACGAAATAAAAATATTAATCTTGAAAACGCTTCACATAAATTATAAAAAACAACATTATGGAATTTAAATAACAGTTTAGCCATAAAATACAGATTTTTTCCGTAATATGAGAATTGTATTCCCATTTTACATTCTAATTTTACTTTAAAAAAAATTTAGTAACATAAATTGCGACTTGAATAAGATTTTATTCACCGTTTAAAAAGGTAAATGTTTTTAAAGCCTCCTCTCAACTTTTATGTCTGTTTTTATAGAAAATGAACGTAAAATTGTTTACTGTTTTATCTGTAGGATTTAAAGAAACAATCTTTTCTGCGCAAAGAACAAAGAAACGAGAATTTATGGCTCGGGAATAAAATGCAGATGCAGTCTAACAACATTGTGTTTTAACAGTTGAGTCGTAAAGTAGTGAAATATTGCGATGTAAAATTCTTAGTTTGAATAGGAAACTGAGGTTTTTAGGGCCGCTTACAAAATTATATTTTTAAATTGTGTATAAGATAGAATTTTACGTAGAATCTTCCTAATTTAAAGATACGCGTGTTCGGAAAATATCAAAAAATAGTTTTTCTTGCTTGTATATGAATTTAAGCTGCAGTTAAGTCATGAAATAAATTTTAAAATGTTATACAATCGTTGCAAATAATACGATATCCCTAAATCCTTAAAATGTAAAATTTAAAATTTTTATTCCATATTTTTTAATTATATTTAGTACACTAAAAATAATATTATGTTTTGATTTGCCACTTATTGTTTTAACCTATATATCACAATTGGATAGTTTTTGCTAACATACGATAAAATCATGTTGAACAAATTTATTGAATTGATACGGGAATCATATGCAGTTTTCTAAAATCCTTTTATTTCCATCATTTCTTTTATCAAATCATTAACCCTTTGAACGGCAAAAATATTTCAGCTGAATGCTTTGAAAACGGCCTCTCTGTAGCTAAATGGTGAACGCAAATGTTTCGGAGCCGGTTTTCGGGTAATAAACAGAGAGCAACTTTCTACGCCGGAGCCGGTTTAAGAGTAATAATCGGAGAACGACTTTCTACGTTCCAGCCGGTTGAGGGGTTAATATTTATTTCAAGTTATATAATATATTGTTTTTATTTATTTTGAAAAACGTGAAAGCAAATAAAAAGACGAAACACTAAAGTAAGTAAAAGTTTAATTATTAACCCTTTCTAAGGCAGCGGGACTTCTCACCAAATTCATCAATTTTTAAATGGATTTTTTAAGATTGCCGTAATTTCTCGCCAAATTTTTCGATGAAACTAAAACATGGATGTTCCAATTTCTTATCTCAAACCATAACGAAGTATCTTCACTTGGTAATTAATTATTAATTTATAAAATTAATTAATAAAAAATAATGTCATCCAGTAAGCTAAATGAATTTCTTCTCTTAAATTAATTTCAATACCAAATTTATTTTGTTATACTACAACTAGAAAAAATAGACTTATAAAGGGTGTTGTTACTGTTTCTTATTCCACTTGTTCTAGTCCTCAGCTAGACCAATCCAAGAGTCCGCTGGCCCACAGAAAATGCAATACTATAGGCGAACGATTGATGGTAAAGGAGAGTGCAGCTTCTGTTGGCACTAGACTATGGACGCCCGATTGAAGAAGTCTGACTTTGCCCATTGCCTTTATGCTTTAGTTGGGTATAATGGAATGGCCTTCACGCCTTGGGTGACCCTGCCAGGAGAAAAGATTCCGGACGTACATCGCCCATTCCAACCAGGGCCTTCTTTTTCTTTTCTTTGAAGATTAATTAGCTCATAATGGATGCAAATAAAACTGGTACATATAGAAAAAGGTACAAGTTCCTAAATCTTAAGATGCAATAGGCAAAACTGAAGAAGTTCAATGAAATTTTAACTGAGGCCTATGGTTACATTGAATACCATTAACTCTCTGAACCCGGCTAGAGTGAGAATTACAGCACCTCAAAAACTGGAGTAAATTTTCGTTCACAAAAACAGAATGGAATCCTTCCTTTCATTACAGAAATTCCAGGAGGACGACTCCCAAGGTTAGGAGATCAATTGTCAACAAACAAAGGAACTACTTTTCTCCCGGAAAATTCACTCAGTCGCCCGAAACCGTCTGAGTCCGGCCTCTGTCGGGCGGTTTGAGGCGGGTTAGAGCTCATAGAGTTAAGCATATTCCTTCAACAGTGCAAAAGAGAAGTCTATCTATGTCGAATTCGAACACATGTTCTTTGAGCGCTTTCTACACAATAAAAATGCGGACAAAATTTCTTAGCAAAGAGTGATTTCGTGTAATTGCTTACAAAACATCATGTGCAGTCAAAGAAATTTAGATTTTCTAAGAAAACTTCTAAAATAAGTAATATGAAAAAAAATTATTTAAATAATTATTGAATGGTATAAATTGTGCATTATGAGGACAAATGAAAGAAATTTCATAATTAATACAGTTGGGTCTCGCTAATCCGGAATCAGATTATCTGAACACGCAAGTTAATCAGGACGTTTTTTTTTTAAAAAAAGAAGGATATATTTATTTAATGAGATGCCCTCTCACTAAAATTAGTGTATCCTTCTTTATTTTAATGTGCGTATCCTTTTACTAACTTGTGTTAATTAAACTGTAGGAAGGTTGTTTGTATTTATGAAATAAAACATCGATTTTTACACTTTTATTCGTCTAAAACTTGTATTGCACGCATTTTAAGGCAAATTCCGTTCAATCGGGACAAGGTCCGGTCCGATATAGTTTGGATTACTGGGATGCTTCTGTACAGTGTTATTCAAAACAGCTACACCGATAATGAGTTCTTATACCTTTCTTGTAAATAGCGATATGAGGAAAAGTCTGAACGCAATACAAAAGGAATCTTGATGTTTGTGACTAATGGGCAATATCCATGCTGTAGTTCATTTTACTTTCCTATCAAGAATTCTCCATAAGAACCTTCATTTCGTTCACTGTTGCGCGCATAGGAAGTGCTGAGACAGTAAGTAGGACACATCTAAAGAGGTGAAGATTCGAAAATAAATTTCAGAGGATTTAGAGGACATATGCAGAACATATGTATGGCTGTCGAACGGGCTTCCTTGACAGCGAACATGCTTCACAATGTCTGCCGTGAAAAGGGACTACAGCATGATGTTTCTCATGTGACCAAGGGAAGTCACATAGAGCAAATTTTAGCTTAACAAGCAACACCACCTGCCTTATTTTTTTGAAATTTCTAGCAACACCGCCTATCTCAATTTTTCGAAATTTGAAGCAATTCCGCGTATCTTAATTTTTTGAAATTTTCTAGCAACACCGCCCATCTTAATTTTTTGAACTTTCAATAAATACCACCTATCTTAATTTATTGAAATTTGAAGCAATACCATCTATCTTAATTTCTTGAAATTTCTAGCAACACCACCTATATCAGTTTTTTGAAATTTCAAGCAACACCACCTATCTTAATTTTTTGAAATTTCAATCAACACCACCTATCTTAATTTTTTGAAATTTCAAGAAATACCACCTATCTTAATTTTTTGAAATTTCTAGCAACACCACCTATATCGATTTTTCGAAATTTCAAGCAACACCACCTATCTTAATTTATAGAAATTTGAAGCAATACCACCTATTTTATTTTTTTGAAATTTCAAGTAATACCACCTATTTTGTTTTTTTGAAATTTCAAGTAATACCACCTATCTTAATTTTTCGAAATTTCAAGCAACATCACCTATTTTAATTTTTTGAAATTTCAAGCAACACAACCTATCTGAAATCACAGTTGTTTCTTCCTCTTTTTTTGAAATTAAAGTTATTTCTTCCTTTTATGAAATTTCACAGAGGAAGAAATAGCTGAATTTTTCGCAACCAATAACGAATATTTCTGATTTTTTTCACATCTGGTAAGAATATGCAGTCTCATGTTCATAAAAGATGTTAAAAAAAATTTGGAAATATTCGCTATTGGTAGCGATAAATTAAGTTTTTCGTCTTCTTTGAGATTTCGAAAAATTGAGATAAGTGGCGTTGTTCCTTAAGCGACGAATTAAATTTTTTTAACAAATTTTAAGCTTTCTTCTGTCTAAAATTAATTTTCCCCCCTGTCGTTGTTTAAACGAAAGTTATATACATTTGTAATCGGTGCAATTGCTTTGTATTACCCTGTCTTTAAAATTAGAATTATCATGAATACTTTATTTTTCAAAAAAATATTTTGCCACTGGAATTATTATTGAATTTCCTCGGAAGTTTCATTTCGTTAGATTGCTTTGGATGATAGCCTCAGAAAATGACATTTTTAGAAAATGCTTAATTTCTTAGAATGATAAATAAAAATTATATTTGTTAGAAAAGGGGAATTTCTTAAAATGATGAATGAAAATAAAATTTCTGAGAATGATGAATAAAGCATCAGTATACACTACCTGCTGTAAAGACTTTAAAAAATCATGGCGATACAAAAAAGAAGTCATGCTACAAGACTCAACCATGATTGTAGAGGCACTGTATATTCTAGGAATTTAATCTGTCATCAGCAAATTCTGAATTCCAAGAAGAGTGCTCTTCTGTTCGCGGTTTCTTGAAATACGAAGCATTTCTCTATGTTGACGACTACAAATGGACTTTCAGAAACATGACAAATACGTGGAAGTAAAGGGGAAGAAGTTATTTTTGTTTAGTCAAAATACGAATAAAAAAGATATTTTCGACTCAAACTGTCTAGTAGCAATTGAATAAATATTATAAAGAGCATAACGAATTTACTAATAATCTCGAAAATCTATTAAAATTTCATCCTTCGTAGAGTTAGGAGTTACCAATCTAATCTGGCGAATGTTTGCAAGCTCACCCTTTATGTTTCATTTTGTTCTTGACCTTGTTTCATGATGTCGTATTTAAAATTTTATTTTGTTTCTTTTCTTCTGTTTTTTGAATGTTATTTACTATTTATAAAATTTTATTATTTGTCATTTTTCCTTATTTTTATGCATGTTTATTCCTTTATTGTATATATTTGTATTTATTTATTATTTATGTTTGTAATTATTTATTATGTTCATTGTTTGTATTTGATTGTATTTATATTGACATTTGTATTTTGTTTTGCACTACTTATATTGTTTTCTGTTGTATTGTATTACTCTAATATTTCTATTGAAATTTACTTCCCACTGACTCGTGACGTGCTTTACAGCCTTTGGGGAAGCAGGGTTCTGCGCGGGCAATAATTTAGCAATATTTTAAAAATTTATTAAGAAATCGTGCAAAGTTAGGTGAGCGAAGAAATGTAATCATTGTAGACCTAGATAGAGTAGAATTAGTGACACTCATTAGAATAATTGTACAGGAAAGGTTAAGCGATTAATTACTAAAAATGAATTAAATACATTTTTAGTTATTAGATTGTTCATACGCGTTCTCAGACTCCACTTAGAGAAAAAAAAACAAAAGAGCATGCAGTAAAACAAGAAAAGGAAGAAAAAATTTGAGTCTCCCATTCCGAAACATCGTTCCATGATAATACTTTAGGCTTAATTCGTCTGTATTTGTACTTTTTGTACTTTTTAAAATTACTCTAAATTATAGCAACGATAAAGAGTGTGCAAAAATGCATTTAATATTGGCGCAACGCTCGTTTGTATAGACGCAGTAAATAAAACTGTGAAAAGTATTGTAAAATATACTTAATAAAAAAATTAAAAAAATTATAGGACAAACTATACACTAATAAATCTGGTATCAATGCAAAGCTAATATTTTGAGTTTTAAAGTTGAGAGAAATATCTAATTAAATTTTTGTAAACTCTTTTCTTAATAAACACTTATTGACCGAGAAGTAATTACTTGCCAAATATGGAAGCTCTTGTTGAGAAATGAGCCAGCTGAGGGCGCCACCTCTAGCTTGGCACGCCAGAGGGCGTTGCGTTTATAAATAAAAGCTATATCAAGAGTGTAGTATGATGAAGTGTGCGTTTTTTGGCTGGTTCTCCATTCCCTGTGTGCGGTTGGATGGATATTTGTTAATGGGTTTGAATTGTAGCATGGTCCGTAAGATTTTAACTTTAAAGTTTCATTGTTCTCTGTTTACTTAGTTTAGTTGTTAATTGTGTTTTATTAAATGAGTTTTGGTTTATTAGTGTGTTGGTTTGTGATTTAGTGTAGTGGTTTTATTACACAGCTCTAGATCTTCAAATGGTCTGCCTTGTATAGCCTTTTGAACGATTTTCGATCATGCATGACACAATTTGCAAGTAGTATAGAGCCATAAACATTATTATTCTAGAAAGCATATGACCAGAGTACGATCCTTGTATATTCCATTGTAAATATACAGGATTAACTTTTAAACTCCATTTGATATTCAGTGGTAAGAGACTGGGGCACTTTTAGGGAGGAAGCGACATGAATTGAACCCTCACTGTCTGGAGGGTCATTTACCCCACCCTTTAAGGCTTACGGAAATGGGCTGTGGTTGCCGAGGATATCGCCAACCGCGCTTATCTCAGAACCTCACCTCCCCTCAAAAGAAACCAACCGCCTCAGACCGGCCTTCACCGCTGTTAAGGGGAAATGTTTCGACCGCATCGTTCGGTGTGAGAGGGTTAATGACAATTATTTCTATGCAGTGACATTTACAATTCGAAATAAATTTGCATCACGGCAATAAATAAATTATTTGGGGACGACAATTGAATAATATTAATATCTGGGATAGTTCACTTATATTCTCTGTTGATTCCTGAAACATTTTATGCTTCATTCGTTTCCATACATTCTCAATTGTAAACTATTGACTTTGCTGCAATCTGTATTTCTTTTCCTAGCGGCAATTCACTGAAGAGGAATATTTTAATCCTGGCTATCTAGTTTAAAAATCGATAGCAACTGTTCTAAGTGTGATTTTTATCGATGATAACAGTGCATGAGACAGCTTAGTGTACTCATTTATCACAACAAACCACATATTAAAAAGCAGCAAATTGAAAAGTATTCCTTTAGTTCAAAGCATAATAATAATGGGCATTAATTTATCATGCTGTTACACCACTTACGTTTTGGCATTCAAATGTGTTTGAGGGGAAAAACTACGAAATAATTTTCTTTTAAGTAGCAAAGATTAAGTCGCATTAAGTCAATCCGAAATATAAAAGAAACAGCCATAAATCTAAAAGCATTCGATTTAACTTTTGGTTTTGCTTTTGGATAAAAAAAAAGCAAATTCCGAAAAGTATAATAAACAAAAGTTGAAAGTCGTATTCGATAAAAAAATACAAAAAAGTTATTATCTAAGGCGATATTCTAGAAGAAAAAAATCTGTTCTGTAAAGAGGAAAGCAATGTTCTTATTAATATTTAACATTAGCTGGCACTATTTATACATTTTTTTCCATGTTTCTGGTTCTACGAAATCAATAAAAGGCACTTTTCCCCGGAACAAACAACTCTCCTTCATTATTACTTTTGTTTTCTTCCCTTGTTTGTTTGGTCCTAAAAAACTCATTGTTATTCAAAAAGAAGAAAATTACTGAAAAAGTTCACGTAGTTGTGGTCTATGTCCAATCATTCATGCTTCTTTGCCAATTTTAGGTATAATTTATTGAACATATTGCTATAACATTCTTCTGCCCCTGCTTCTCTTTTTGAGTAAAAAGGAAGGATTAACAGAAAATATCTTCCATAAGGGGAAAAAGAAATAAAAGGCAGACGTCTTTATATGACAAAAGCCTTTAATCTACTTACAAGAATGCATTTTTGTGGTTCCATTTGTTTATATAACATGAGATATTTTTGCTCAGTAACTATGTATCTTACTTACCTATACGCACTCATCATATTCTTAAATCCGCTTTTATATTCAAGAAACAGTGGGATATCCAATTATTCCTTTAATTTTTAACTTCGAAATGGAGGCGCATATCTCAACAACAACTTAAAACTGAGTTTTCTCTGAGAAGTGAAATATTTTTTTCCTTCTAATGAGTTAATATCTCTTTAAGATATACGTTTTGGTTTAAAAGTAGTTCCAGTTATTAGAAGCTTACAAAGATCTTTCAAATATATGAATGCCATTTAAAATCTTCGAAATAAACTATTTGGTCTCATTTTGGATACATATAACTATGAGTGCTGGGCACAAAATGGTAATTAATCTTTCATGAATTAGTTACCAGAATACCCACTTTCAACTCATAGACTATCAAAACTGGTTTTTCTGTCGTTCTAAAACTGAGTTTTCTCTGAGAAAAGTCAAATATTTTTTTCCCTTCTAATAAGTTAATTTCCCTTCAAGATATATTTTTGTTCTTTAAAATAGTTACTTTTATTAAAAACGTACAACGATCTTTAAAATATATGAATTCCATTTAAAATCTACGAAATAAACTATTTAGTCACATTTTGAATATAATAACTATGAATGCTATGCACAAAATGGTAATTAGCCTTTCATGAATTAGTTATCAGAACGTCCCCTTTAAACACATAGACAATCAAAACTGGGTTTTCTGTAGTTCATTATAAGTACAAAGAATTGAAAGCTGCATTACCCGGTACCGCTCATTTGTTGTGATCAAAAGCGTCTTTTCGGAAGTACGCAGTTGTCCAAATAAATCCTCTCCTGTTTAAACTAGTTGCTTAACATCTGATGAATTGCAAAGTTAAGCTCTCGTGAGCCCCGTTTCAAAGCTACAATTAATATTCTGCTAATCCAAGAATAATAAGTGATTATTATTCTGTCGAAGAGAATGTTCCTATATTGGGAAATGCCATGTAGATTTGTAGAGTATGTTTGAAATTTTCGGAATATAATGGTAGAGCAATCAAGGATTACACTTCCAAAGGAAACTAAGCTTATATATATATATATATTGTTAATTATATCTGATTATTCTGAATTAAATAAGAATTCGGTGAAGTATTTGTTGAGAAAGCGTAGTATATAACAGATCATAATTTATTATTTTTAACAGTTATATAACAAAAGAGAGATTCGTGTTAGGTTAATATCGTCACTTAATAAACAACACCACCTATCTCAATTTTTTGAAATTTCAAAGAGGAAGATTGAAATGAATATTTCGCAACCAGTAACGAATATATCTGAATATTTTACAATCTTCTATGAACATGCGTTATTATGTTGCAACCAGACGTGAAAATTCAGATATATTCGTTACTGGTTCCGAAATATTCATTTGAATCTTCCTCTTTGAAATTTAAAAAAATTGAGATAAGTGGTGTTGCTTGTAAAGCGACGATATATAGAAGGTTAAACGTCCTCATAATTGAATAGTATCTAGTATTTGATGGCGGCTCAGATCTTGGTCATCTTATTACAAATAGGAGTTATCTATTTCCTTTAACTCATAAGATAATGCCAAAGGCAGTCTTTTCTTCAACCAACTTAAAATATCAGCTCTCATTCAAAAGTAATTAAATTTTAGTATGAGATGAATCTATAGCTCTATGAAAAGTGGAACAAAAAATTATATTTTCTCTAACAATATCAAGCATTCATATATTAAATTTTATATGGTAATTGCACAAACAAAGAATATGATTCAGAATCGTGTTTCAAATCGTTACATATTTCATTTTTTCAATAAATATTTTATGAACTACTTCTTACACAAATCTCAAAAATGTTGTGAAAAGTAGAAATCTGAAATTTATCCAAGTGACATTTGGCTTAGGGAAATCCAGATTATCTGTCCAGTTAAGCAATTTTTAGAAAATCGTGGCTTAAAAACAGCACCATCTATCTCAATTTTTTGAAATTTCAAACAAGAAGAAAATGCTCAATTTTTCACAACCAATAACGAATATTTCTGAATTTTTTTAATGTTTGATTAAACATGAGGCCTTATATTCCTACTAGTGTGAAAGAAGAAATTCAGAAATACTTATTATTGATTGCTAAAAATTGAGTATTTTCTTCCTCTTTGAAATTTTTAAAAATTGAGACAAGTGCTGTTTCTTGTTAATCAACGAATTTTTGATTTGCAAAGCGAAACAACAATAATTAGAATTCTTTTTTAACTGATTAACTTTCCATTCAACAAAATGTGTGGAAATTTCTATGATATAGAGCGGTTTCCTCATTGGATTAACCATGAAATATCAAAATGAACATTGGTTAGAGTAATTTTCAATGAACAGTAACAAAATGTGGAATGTCGAAATTTATTTACTTTTCAAACATCTCTCATTATCATTTACCATCCTTACCTTGAAAACTAAAGATCAAAAGTATTTTTCAAGCTTTAGGTTTGATTTGCAACCTTGCTAGCGAACAATGTTGTGCGATATATCCACGGCATTGTTCGATATTCTGAATGTCATGGAACATAGTGAAGATATCATAACAATAATGCAAAGAATCTTTGCTATTAGGGAATGAAATAAACAAGTGCATCTTGTTAGACTAGGGACAATATTTTTAAAAATATTTGGCATTTTGTAAAAATTACGATATCTCTTCCATTTTTCAATTTTTCAACCCTTGTTTTAGATAATTAATTTGCTAGTGCCCTGATTGTGAAGTTAAACCGAAATCGGAATTACAGTTTATTTATAAAGTAAAGCATGTGTGTATTATACTGTCCATAATTGTAGCCGCTGAAATGTATTTTCAGCATTTTCAGAATCGTGAAGACTTATTTTTTATAAAAAATTAAATGTTTATTGGAAGTCTTCCATATCACAAACATTTAAAATAAACACATACTCTTACATCACACACGTTACACAATTGACTAACATCGAATTCCATGTCAAAACATAATTCTTCATCTTCGTTGCTAGGCAACCTTATCAAACGACAAATATAGCGTTTCCACCTTATTATAACGTTTTCAAAAATTGATGTCAAACGATTTTTTAATTTCTTTTACAGACAAACGATATTTTTATATTAATTCATTTTATGGCCACACGATTTTTTATCTAATTAATTTCTTTTCTTTAAATAGCTTAATTATTCTACAAATATATATGTTATTTTATTTGTTATAAATATTACACAGCATATATCAGACATTCCACAAACGAAATACAGTATTTAATTCGTAACATACCGAAATTTAGAATTATTGGCCAGAAATTGGTTATATTTTATTTCTTTAATATCTTCAATCAATATTTTTTAGTTATATTAGTAAAATCTAAATTCAAGAATCCGCAATGACCATTTTAAGATGAAAAAATAAGTATTTTAATTGTACTAAGGACCAATTCGCGAAAAATATCGGACAGACGCCATAGATTAAGGAAAAAGCTTTGTTGAAATTCTGCTTTGTTATGCCCTATTTGCTTAATAATAATATTCTCCAGATGAAGAAATTTGAGGAGTCCACTATCCGCAGAATGCAAGTCAAAGAAAAATTAAATCAAAATCACATTTTAATTAATTTAAAAGCTGAAGATACACCCACAACAACATTTATGACGCACTCTGGCGGTAATTAACAGTTATAAAATTTGGGGCAAGCATACCTAAGCTTGTGTACTATAAATGTTTTCCAATAAAAGTTATGCAACTTTACTTAAATAAAAATAGATGCAAAAGATCATTACTAAGATATTAATTATATGGTTAATATCGTGTGTTGTGAAATCATAATCATAAATATGTAAACAGATATAAATCATATAGAACAAATTTTAAAAAATGTTTTCTTTCAAAAAGAAAAGAGTAAAAAAAGCTTTGAATGTGCACAGCAATTTCTCTAATTCAAGTAAAATAATGAAATAAAATAAAGGCATTATTAAAGCCTTCTGTTTTCTGGAGAAACTGACACAAAATCAATTGATGATAAAATAAATAGAGTGTAACCTCGGGAATCCGAAATTTTGAATAATCAGAACATATATTCTCCAACACATCCATTCTCCAACTCTCTATCACTTCCAAAGCGTTTAGCGCCCAGAAGCACTTTCAGCCTAAGGAAAAGATGGAAATCGCTTGGAACAATGTCCGGGCTACAGGAGGGACTATAGGGACTCTGCGGCGAAAATGCGCGAGCGGTATTTTGTTTAATACATTGACCACCTGGCTTAATGAACTGGAGGCAGAAGAATAAAACATGGTAATTCTAAAGGTCGTGAACAGAAACGACAAATGCTTAAATATAAGAAGTGATTATGTAGACAAGTGAATGAAGCTTCCGGTTTGTAACAGAATTGTTCTTTCCAATAAATATTGTGTTTTTCATTTTATATAACTAAACGGTCTTTTTTTCTGTATAACCCTCATATGTTGGGTTCACCCATGTGAACTTTCCTACACCCAGATGGACAGACAGTTCAATCTTTGTCAGATTTGGACTAAAATTTGAAAACCTCGTGCAATTTTGGTGATAAAACAATATGTCAAATTTCATCCGTCTAGCTAGTACTGCTGCTAACATAAACGCTGACTGAAATATAGACAGATTTCACGTGGACGGAGTTGGTCTAAAATTAGATAAAATTCTGAAATTCTTGTGTAATTGTCGCCAACCAAATTTCATTCCTATCCGGATCTAAAGCATTGATGGTTCTAAGGGCACTTTTTCTGACTTGAATAAAGAGGAAGGATTACCAGAAAATATCTTCCATAAGGTGAAAAGGAAATAAAAGGCAGACGTATTTATATGACAAAGGCCTTTAATATACTTACAAGAATGCATTTTTGTAGTTACGTTTGTTTATATAACAAGAGACATTTTTGCTTAGTAACTATGTATCATACTCATCTGTACGAACTCATCATATTATTAAATCCAGTTTTATATTCAATAAACAGTCGGATATCTTATAATTCTTAACTTATCTCATAATATATCTTATAATATTTAACTTCTAATTGGGGGCTCATATCATTTCCTAACAACTACTTAAAACTGAGTTTTCACTGAAAAGTAAAATATTTTTTTCCTTCTAATAAGTTAATTTCTCTTCAAGTTATATTTTTTGCTTTAAAAGTAGTTATTTTTGTTAAAAACGTACAACGATCTTTAAAATATATGAATTCCATTTAAAATCTACGAAATAAACAATTTAGTCACATTTTGAATATAATAACTATGAATACTATCCACAAAATGGTAATTAGCCTTTCATGAATTATTTATCAAAATGTCCACTTTCAGCACATAGACAATCAAAACTGGCTTTTCTGTAGTTCATTATAAATACAAAGAATTGAAAGCTGTATTACCCGGTACCGCTCATCTGTTGTGATCAAAAGCGTCTTTTCGGAAGCACGCAGTTGTCCAAATAAATCTCTCCTGTTTAAACTAGTTGCTTAACATGTGATGAATTGCAAAGTTAAGCTCTCGTGAGCCCCGTTTCAAAGCTACAATTAATATTCTGCTAATCCAAGAATAATAAGTGATTATTATTCTGTCGAAGAGAATGTTCCGATATTGGGAAATACCATGTAGATTTGTAGAGTATATTTGAAATTTTAGAAATATAATGGTAGAGCAATCAAGGATTACACTTCCAAAGGAAAATAAGTTGACAAATTTATTGTTCATTATATCTGATTATTCTGAATTAAATAAGAATTTGGTGAGAAAGTGTAGTATATAACACATCATAATTTATTATTTTTAACCGTTAAATAACCAAAAGAGGGATTCGTCTTAGCTTAATATCGTCGCTTAATAAACAACACCACCTATCTCAATTTTTGAAATTCCAAAGAGGAAGATTCAAATGAATATTTCTCAACCAGTAACGAATATATCTGGATATTTCAACATATTCTATGAATATAATAACGCATGTTGGTACCAGACGTGAAAATTCAGATATATTCGTTACTGGTTGCGAAATATTCATTTGAATCTTCCTCTTTGAAATTTCAAAAAATTGAGTAAGTGGTGTTGCTTGTTAATCGACGATATATAGAAGGTTAAACGTCCTCATAATTGAATAGTATCTAGTATTTGATGGTGGCTAAGATCTTGGTCATCCTATTACAGATAGGAGTTATCTATTTCCTATAACTCATAAGATAATGTCAGAGGCAGTCGCTTATCCAACAAACTTTTTCTCTAACAATACCGAGCATTCATATATTAAATTTTATATGGTAATTGCACAAACAAAGAATATGTTTCAGAATCGTGTTCCAAATCAGTACTTATTTCATTTTAGCAATAAATATTTTATCAACTACTTCTTACACAAATCTCAAGAATGATGTGAAAAGTAGAAAACTGAAATTTATCTCAATTTATCCGAGTGACATTTGTCTTAGGGAAATCCGGATTATCTGTCCAGTTAAGCAATTTTTAGTAAATCGTGGCTTAAAAACAATACCACCTATCTCAATTTTTGAAATTTCGAAGAGGCTCAATTTTTCACAACCAATAACGAATATTTCTTAATTTTTTTAATGTTTCATATAAATATGAGGCCTTATATTCCTACTAGTGTGAAAGAAGAAATTCAGAAATATTTATTATTGGTTGCGAAAAATTAAGTATTTTCTTCCTCTTTGAAATTTGAAAAAATGAGATAAGTGGTGTTTCTTGTTAATTTACGAGTTTTTGGTTTGCAAAGCGAAACAGCAATAATTATTATTCTTCTTTAACTGATTAACTATCCATTCAGAAAAATTTGTAGAAATTCCGATGATGATATAGAACGGTTTCCTCATTGGAATAACCATGAAATATCAAAATGAACATTGGTTAGAGTAATTTTCAATGAACAGTAACAAAATGTGGAATGTCGAAATTTATTTACTTTTCACACATCTCTCATTATCATTTGCCATCCTTACCTTGAAAGCTAAAGATCAAAAGTATTTTTGAAGCTTTAGTTTTGATTTGCAACCCTGCTAGCGAACGATGTTGTACGATATATCCACGGCAATGTTCGATATTCTGAATGTCATGCAACATAGGGAAGTTATCATAAAAATAATGCAAAGGATCTTTGCTATTAGGGAATGAAATAAAAAAGTGTATCTTGTTAGACTAGGGGTAATATTTTTAAAAATATTTGGCATTTTGCAAAAATTACGATATGTCTTTTCCATTTTTCAATTTTACAACAATTGTTTTAACTAATTAAATTGCTAATGCACTGATTTTGAAGTTAAACCGAAATCGGAATTACAGATTATTTATAAAGTAAAGCATGTGTGTATTTTACTGTCCATAATTGTAGCCGCTGTAATGTATTTTCAGCAAAGTATGAATCGTGGAGACTTTTTTTAATCAAAAATAAAATGTTTATTGGACGTCTCATACAAACATTTAAAATAAACACATACACTTACATCACACACGTTACACCACTGACTAACATCGAATTCCATGTCAAAACATAATCTCCGTTGCTATGCAACGTTAGCAATGGACAAATATAGCGTTTCCACCTTATTATAACATTTTAAAAGAATTGATGCCAAACGATTTTTTAAATTAACTTCTTTTAAAGCCAAACGATATTTTTAAATTAATTCATTTTATGGCCATAAGATTTTTTTATCTAATTAATTTCTTCCCTTTAAATAGTTTAATGATTGTACAAATATATATGTTTTTTATTTGTGAGAAATATTACACCATATATAGCAGACATAACACAAACAAAATACAATATTTAATTCGTAACTTACCGAAATTTAGAATTATTGGCCAGAAATTGGTTATATTTTATTTCTTTAATATCTTCAATCAATATTTTTTTAGTTATATTAGTAAAATCTAAATTGAAGAATCCGCAATGACCATTTTGAAATAAAAAAATAAGCATTTTAGTTGTACTTAGCACAAATTCGCGATAAATAGCGAACAAACGCCATAGATTAAGGAAAAAGCTTTGTTGAAATTCTGCTTTGTTATGCCCTAATTGCTTAATAAATATATTCTCCAGATGAAGAAATTTGAGGTGTCCACTATCAGCAAAATGCAAGTTAAAGGAAAAATTAAGTCAGAATCAAATTGTAATTAATTAAAAAGTTGAAGATACACCCACAAAAATATTTATCACGTACATCTTTCGGTAGTTAAGATTTATAAAAATTGAGGCAAGCATACCTAAGCTTGTGTACTATAAATGTTTTCCAATAAAAGTTATGCAACGTTACTTAAATAAAAATAGATACAAAATATCATTACTAAGATATTAATTATATGGTTAACATCTTGATTTGTGAAATGATAATCAAAAATTTGTAATCAGATATAAAAACACTTATAACAAATTTTAAAAAATGTGTTCTTTCAAAGAAAAGGGAACAAAAAGCTTTAAATTTCAACAGTAATTTCTCTAATTCAGGGAAAATAATGAAATAAAATAAAGGCATTCTTTAAAGCCTTCTGTCTTTTGAAAAAGCAGCCATAAAATCAATTGATGATAATATATATAGAGTCTGAAATTTTGAATAATCCGAACACATATTCTCCAACATACGCATTCTCCAACTATTAATCACTTCCAAAACGATTACAGCCCAGAAGAACTTTCAGCTTAAGGAAAAGATGGAAATCGCTTGGAGCAATGTCCGGGCTACAGGAGGGACAATGCGGCGGAAATGCGCGAACGGTCTTTTGTTTAATACATTTGCCACCAGGCTTAATGAACTGGTGCAGAAAAGTATAAAATGGTAATTCTGAAGCTCGTGAACAGATACGACAAATGTTTAAATGTAAGAGGTGATTATGTAGACAAATGAAGGAAGTTGTTGTCTACATAAGAAGGAATTGTTTTTTCCAATAAATATTGTGTTTTTCATTTTATATAACTAAACGGTTTTTATTTTCTGTATGACCCTCATATGCTGGGTTCACCCATGTGAACTTCCCAGCATCCAGATGGACAGACAGTTCAATCTTTGTCGGATTTGGACTAAAATTTGAAAAACCGTGCGATTTTGGTGATAAAACAATATGTCAAATTTCATCCGTCTAGCTAGTACTGCTGCTAAGATAAACGCTGACTGAAAGATAGACAGATTTCACATGGACGGAGTTGATCTAAAATTAGTTACAATTCTGAAATTCTTGTGTAATGGTCGCCAACCAAATTTCATTCCTTTAGCGCTTTTTATTATTTAGTTATTGCTTTTCCGGAACAAAGCGAATAGAATTTCAGAAAAATATTGATGGTTATTTGTTGCAATTTCTAAAGCATTGATGGTTGTTTATGAAAATTATTTGTATGAAGAGCCATTTACAATTCGAAATTAATTTGCACCACGTCGATAAATCAATTATTTTGTGGCGATAATTGAATAATATTAATATTTGGGATAGATCCCTTATCTTCTCTGATGATTTCTGGAACATTTTATATCTCATTTGTTTCCATACATTCTCAAATGTGAAATATTGGCTTTGTTGCGATCTGCATTTCTTTTCCTAGCAACAATTCACTGAAGAGGAATATTTTAATCCTGGCTATCTAGCTTAAAAATCGATAGCAACAGTTTTAAATGTGATTTTTATCGATTATAATAGTGCATGAGACAGCTTAGTGTACTCATTTATCACAGAAAACACCTATACCACATATTAAAATCAGCAAAATGAAAAGTATCCCTTTAGTTCAAAGCATAATAATAACGGCCATTAATATATCACGCTGCTACACCACTTACGTTTCGGTATTCAAATGTGTTTGAGGACAAAAACTAAGAAATAATTTTCTTTTAAGTAGCAAAGATTAAGTCGCATTAAGGCAATCCGAAATATAAAAGAAACAGCTGTAAATCTAAAAGCATTCGATTTAACTTTTGGTTGGCTTTTTAATAAAAAAGCAAATTCCAAAAAGTATAATAAACAAAAGTTGAAAGTCGTATCGGATAAAAAAAATTACAAAAAAGTTATTATCTAAGAGGATAATCTAGGAGTAAAAAATCTGCGTTATAAAGAGGAATGCAATGTTCTTATTAATATTTGCCATTAGCTGGCACTATTTATATATTTTTTTATGTTTCTGGTTCTACGAAATCAATAAAAGGCACTTTTCCTCGAAACAAACAACTCTTCTTCATTATTACTTTTGTTTTCTTCCCTTGTTTGTTTGCTCCAAAAAAACTCATTGTTATTCAAAAAGAAGAAAATTACTGAAATAATTCACGAAGTTGTGGTTTATGTCCAATCATTTATGCTTCTTTGCCAATTATAGGTATAATTTATTGAATATATTGTTATAATTTTCTTGTGCCCTTGCTTCTTTTTTTGACTAGAATAAAAAGGAAGGATTACCAGAAAATATCTTCCATAAGGGGAAAAAGAAATGAAAGACAGACATCTATATATGACAAAAGCCTTTAATCTACTTACATGAATGCATTTTTGTGGTTTCATTTGTTTATATAACATGATATATATATATATATCATGTATATATATATGATACATATTTACTAAGCAATATATTATATATATATATATATATATATATATATATAATATATTGCTTAGTAAATATGTATCTTACTTATCTGTACGAATTCATCATATTCTTAAATCCCCTTTCATATTCAATAAACAGTTGTATATCCAATTAATCCTTTAATTTTTAACTTCTAATTGTGGGCGCATAACATTTCTCTACAACTACTTAAAACTGAGTTTTCACTGGGAAGGGAATTTTTTTTTCCTCCAAATAAGTTAATATTTCTTCAAGATATATTTTTTTGCCTTAAAAGTAGTTCCTTTTATTATAAACTTACAAAGATCTTTAAAGTATATGAATGCCATTTAAAATCTTCGAAATAAACTATTTAGTCACATTTTGGATAGATATAACTATGAATGCCATGCACAAAGTGGTAATTAGCCTTTCATGAATTAGTTACCAGAATGCCCAATTTCAACACATACACTATCAGAACTGGTGTTTCTGTAGTTCTAAAACTAAGTTTTCACTGAGAAGTGAAACATTTTTTTCCATCTAATAAGTTAATTTCTCTTCGAGATATATTTTTGTTTTAAAGTAGTTACTTTTATTAAAAACATACAGAGATCTTTAAAATATAAGAATGTTATTTAAAATCTACGAAATAAAACATTTAGTCACATTTTGAATATATATAACTATGAATTCTATGCACAAAATGGTAATTAACCTTTCATGAATTAATTACTAGAATGCCCAATTTCAACACATATACTATCAAAACTGGCTTTTCTGTAGTTCTAAAACTGAGATTTTGTATGAGAAGGGAAATATTTTTTTTCCTTCTAATAAATTCATTTCTCTTCGAGATATTTTTTGCTTTTAAAGTACTTGCTTTTATTAAAAACATACAAAGATCTTTAAAATATATGGACGTCATTTAAAATCTTCGAAATAAACTATTTGGTAACATTTTGGATATATATAACTATGAATGCTATGCACAAAATGGTACTTAGCCTTTCATGAATTAGTTATCAGAATGTCCACTTTCAACACATAACCATCAAAACTGGTTTTTCTGTAGTTCATTATAAATACAAAGAATTAAAAGTTGCATTACCCGTGTAAGCGTATTTCATATTACGCCTGACAAAAGCATGACTGCAACATAATTATTGTATATCAGTGTATGATATCAGGTAAGTGGCAACAGTAAGATGTGTGCTACTTTGAATTTGATTTTTTTAGAAAGAGTCTAGAGAGGGAGACGATTACGAGAAGTGTTTAGTACTGTACGATTGAACGGAGTTACGTTATATGCAGTTACGAAATGAAATGGTTGTGCTTAATAAATGTTGTTTTGTTTTAAAAGAAGTCTTATGAATGTCAATCGAGAAGCCAACACCCGGAACCGCTCATTTGTTGTGATCAAAAGCGTCTTTTCGGAAGCACGCAGTTGTCTAAATAAATCCTCTCCTGTTTAAACTAGTTGCTTAACATCTGATGAATTGCAAAGTTAAGCTCTCGTGAGCCGTTTCAAAGCTACATTTAATATTCTGTTAATCCAAGAATAATAAGTGATTATTATTCTGTCGAAGAGAATGTTCCGATATTGGGAAATGCCATGTAGATTTGTAGAGTATATTTGAAATTTTAGAAATATAATGGTAGAAAAATCAAGGATTACACTTCCAAAGGAAACTAAGCTTATATGTATATATTGTTAATTATATCTGATTAGTCTGAATTAAATAAGAATTCGGTGAAGTATTTGGTGAGAAAGCATAGTATATAGCAGCTCATAATTTATAATTTTTAACAGTTATATAACTATAAGAGAGATTCGTGTTAGCTTAATATCGTCGCTTAATAAACAACACCACGTATCTCAATTTTTTGAAATTTTAAAGAGGAAGATTCAAATGAATATTTCGCAACCAGTAACGAATATATCTGAATATTTTACCATCTTCTATAAACATAATAACGCATGTTGCAACCAGACGTGAAAATTCAGATATATTCGTTACTGGTTCCGAAATATTCATTTGAATCTTCCTCTTTGAAATTTCAAAAAATTGAGATAAGTGGTGTTGCTTGCTAAGCGCCGATACATAGAAAGTTAAACGTCCTCATAATTGAATAGTATCTAGTATTTGATGGTTGCTCACAGATCTAGTCCATCTTATTACAGATAAGAATTATCTATTTCCTATAACCCATAAGATAATGTCAAATGCAGTCATTTATCCAACAAACTTAAAATATCAGCTCCCAATTTAAAAGCAAATAAGTTTTAGTAAAATATGTATGTATAATTCTATCAAAACTGAGATAAAAATAATATTTACTCTAACAATACCGAGCATTCATATATTAAATTTTATATGTTAATTGCACAAACCAAGAATATGATTCAGAATCGAGTTTCAAACCATTACTTTTATTTCCTTTTTGCTAGAAATGTTTTAGCAACTACTTCTTACACAAATCTCAAAATTGCTGTGAAAAGTAGAAAATTGAAATTTATCTCAATTTATCCAAGTGACATTTGGTTTAGAGAAAACCGGATTATCTGTCCAGTTAAGCAATTTTTAGAAAATCGTCGCTAAAAAACAACACCACCTATCTCAATTTTTTGAAATTTCAAACAAGAAGAAAATGCTCAATTTTTCACAACCAATAGCGAATAATTTTGAATTTTCTTAATGTTTGATGTAAACATGAGGCCTTATATTCCTACTAGCGTAAAAGGAGAAATTCAGAAATATTCATTGTGGGTTGCGAAAAATTGAGTATTTTCTTCCTTTTCGAAATTTTTAAAAATGATGTAAGTGGCGTTTCTTGTCAATCAACGCATTATTGGTTTGTAAAGCGAAACAACAATAATTAGAAATTTTCTTTAACTGATTAACTATCCATTCAGCAAAATGTTCTGGAAATTACGATGATATAGAGCGGTTTCCTCATTGGTTTAACCATGACGTATCAAAATGAACATTGGTTAGAGTAATTTTTAATGGACAGTAAAAAAATGAGGAATGTCGAAATTTATTTACTTTTCACGCATCTTTCATTATCATTTACCATCCTTACCTTGAAAACTAAAGACCAAAAGTATTTTTCAAGATTTAGGTTTGATTTGCAAACCTGTTAGCGATCGATGTTGTACGATATATCCACGGCATTGTTCGATATTCTGAATGTCATGGAACATAGTGAAGATATCATAACAATAATGCAAAGAATCTTTGCTATTAGGGAATGAAATAAACAAGTGCATCTTGTTAGACTAGGGACAATATTTTTAAAAATATTTGGCATTTTGTAAAAATTACGATATCTCTTCCATTTTTCAATTTTTCAACCCTTGTTTTAGATAATTAATTTGCTAGTGCCCTGATTGTGAAGTTAAACCGAAATCGGAATTACAGTTTATTTATAAAGTAAAGCATGTGTGTATTATACTGTCCATAATTGTAGCCGCTGAAATGTATTTTCAGCATTTTCAGAATCGGGAAGACTTATTTTTTATAAAAAATTAAATGTTTATTGGAAGTCTTCCATATCACAAACATTTAAAATAAACACATACTCTTACATCACACACGTTACACAATTGACTAACATCGAATTCCATGTCAAAACATAATTCTTCATCTTCGTTGCTAGGCAACCTTATCAAACGACAAATATAGCGTTTCCACCTTATTATAACGTTTTCAAAAATTGATGTCAAACGATTTTTTAATTTCTTTTACAGCCAAACGATATTTTTATATTAATTCATTTTATGGCCACACGATTTTTTATCTAATTAATTTCTATTCTTTAAATAGCTTAATTATTCTACAAATATATATGTTATTTTATTTGTTATAAATATTACACAGCATATATCAGACATTCCACAAACGAAATACGGTATTTAATTCGTAACATACCGAAATTTAGAATTATTGGCCAGAAATTGGTTATATTTTATTTCTTTAATATCTTCAATCAATATTTTTTAGTTATATTAGTAAAATCTAAATTCAAGAATCCGCAATGACCATTTTAAGATGAAAAATAAGTATTTTAATTGTACTAAGGACCAATTCGCGAAAAATATCGGACAGACGCCATAGATTAAGGAAAAAGCTTTGTTGAAATTCTGCTTTGTTATGCCCTATTTGCTTAATAATAATATTCTCCAGATGAAGAAATTTGAGGTGTCCACTATCCGCAGAATGCAAGTCAAAGAAAAATTAAATCAAAATCACATTTTAATTAATTTAAAAGCTGAAGATACACCCACAACAACATTTATGACGCACTCTGGCGGTAATTAACAGTTATAAAATTTGGGGCAAGCATACCTAAGTTTGTGTACTATAAATGTTTTCCAATAAAAGTTATGCAACTTTACTTAAATAAAAATAGATGCAAAAGATCATTACTAAGATATTAATTATATGGTTAATATCGTGTGTTGTGAAATCATAATCATAAATATGTAAACAGATATAAATCATATAGAACAAATTTTAAAAAATGTTTTCTTTCAAAAAGAAAAGAGTAAAAAAAGCTTTGAATGTGCACAGCAATTTCTCTAATTGAAGTAAAATAATTAAATAAAATAAAGGCATTATTAAAGCCTTCTGTTTTCTGAAGAAACTGACACAAAATCAATTGATGATAAAATAAATAGAGTGTAACCTCGGGAATCCGAAATTTTGAATAATCAGAACATATATTCTCCAACACATCCATTCTCCAACTCTCTATCACTTCCAAAGCGTTTAGCGCCCAGAAGCACTTTCAGCCTAAGGAAAAGATGGAAATCGCTTGGAACAATGTCCGGGCTACAGGAGGGACTATAGGGACTCTGCGGCGAAAATGCGCGAGCGGTATTTTGTTTAATACATTGACCACCTGGCTTAATGAACTGGAGGCAGAAGAATAAAACATGGTAATTCTGAAGGTCGTGAACAGATACGACAAATGCTTAAATATAAGAAGTGATTATGTAGACAAGTGAATGAAGCTTCCGGTTTGTAACAGAATTGTTCTTTCCAATAAATATTGTGTTTTCATTTTATATAACTAAACGGTCTTTTTTTCTGTATAACCCTCATATGTTCGGTTCACCCATGTGAACTTTCCTACACCCAGATGGACAGACAGTTCAATCTTTGTCAGATTTGGACTAAAATTTGAAAACCTCGTGGAATTTTGGTGATAAAACAATATGTCAAATTTCATCCGTCTAGCTAGTACTGCTGCTAACATAAACGCTGACTGAAATATAGACAGATTTCACGTGGACGGAGTTGGTCTAAAATTAGATACAATTCTGAAATTCTTGTGTAATGGTCGCCAACCAAATTTCATTCCTATAGCGCTTTTTGTTATTGAGTTATTGCTTTTCCGGATCAAAGCGAATAGAATTTCAGAGAAAATAAAGATAGTTATTTGTTGCAATTTCTAAAGCATTGATGGTTGTTTATGAAAATTATTTGTATGAAGAGCCATTTACAATTCGAAATTAATTTTCACCACGACTATAAATCAATTATTTTGGGACGACAATTGAATAATATTATTATTTGCGATAGATCACTTATCTTCTCTGATGATTTCTGGAACATTTTATATTTCATTCGTTTTCATACATTCTCAAATGTCAAATATTGGCTTTGCTGTGATCTGTATTTCTTTTCCTAGCAGTAATTCACTGAAGAGGAATATTTTTATCCTTGCTATCTAATTAAAAAAATCGATTGCAGCAGTTTTAAGTGTGATTTTTATCGATGACAACAGTGCATGAGATAGCGTAGTGCACTCATTTATCACAAAAAAACACGTATCCAGCAAAATGAAAAGTTTTCCTTTAGTTCAAAGCATAATAATAATGGCCAATAATTTATCACGCTGTTACACCACTTACGATTTGGTATTCAAATAAGTTTGACGACAAAAACTACGAAATAATTTTCTTTTAAGTAGCAAAGATTAAGCCGCATTAAGATAATTCGAAATGTAAAAGAAACAGCCATAAATCTAAAAGCATTCGATTTAACTTTTAGTTTTGCTTTTTGATGAAAAACAGCAAATTTCAAAAAGTGTAATAAACAAAAGTTGAAAGTCGCATCGGATAAAAAAATTACAAATACAAAAATGTTATTATCTATGGTTATATTCTAGGAGGAAATAATCAGCTTTAAAAAGAGGAAAGTAATGTTCTTATTAATGTTTGCAATTAGCTGGCACTATTTATACATTTTTTTCCATGTTTCTGGTTCTACGAAATCGATAAAAGGCACTTTTCCTGGAAACAAGCAACTCTTCTTCATTACTACTTTTGTTTTCTTCCTCGTTTGTTTGTTTGTTTGCTCCTAAAAACTCATTGTTATTCTAAAAGAAGAAAATTACTGATAAAGTTCGCGATGTTGTGCTTTTTGTCGAATCATTTATACTTCATTGCCAATTATAGGAATAATTTATTGAATATATTGTTATAACTTTCTTGTGCCGTTGCTTCTGTTTTCGACTAGAGTAAAAAGGAAGGATTACCAGGAAATATCGTCCATAAGGGGAAAAGAAATAAGAGGCAAACGTCTCTATATGACAAAAGCCTTTAATCTACTTACTAGAATGCATTTTTGTGGTTCCGTTTGTTTATATAACATGATACATTTTTACTTAGTAACTATGTATCTTACTCATCTGTACGAACTCATCATATTCTTAAATCTCCGTTTATATTCAATAAACAGTGGGATATCCAATTAATCCTTTAATTTTTACTTCTAATTGGGGACGCCTGACATTTCTCAAAAACTACTTACAACTGAGTTTTTTCTGAGAAGTGAGATATTTTTTTCATCTAATAAGTTAATTTCTCTTCAAGATATATTTTTTGCTTTAAAAGTAGTTACTTTTATTAAAAACCTACAAAGATCTTTCAAATATATGAATATCATTTAAAATCTTCGAAATAAACTTTTTAGTCACATTTTGGATATATATATAGCTATGAATGCTATGCACAAAATGGTAATTAGCCTTTCATGAATTAGATAACAGAATGCCCACTTTCAACTCATAGACCATCAAAACTGGTTTTTCTGTAATTCTAAAACTGAGTTTTCTCTGCGAAGTGAAATATTTTTTTCCTTTTAATGAGTTAATATCTGTTTAAGATATATTTTTTGCTTTAAAAGTAGTTACTTTTATTAAAATCTACAAAGTTGTCTAAAATATATGAATGCCATTTAAAATCTTCGAAATAAAATATTTAGTCACATTTTGGATATATATAACTATGAATGCTGTGCACAAAATGCATGAATTAGTTACCGGAATGCACGCATTCAACACATAGACCATCAAAACTGGCTTTTCTGTAGTTCATTATAAATACAAAGAATTAAAAGCTGCATTACAGGGTACCGCTCATTTCTTGTGATCAAAAGCGTCTTTTCGGAAGTTGTCCAAATAAATCCTCTCCTGTTTAATCTAGTTGCTTAACATCTGATGAATTGCAAAGTTAAGCTCTCGTGAGCCGTTTCAAAGCTACATATATATATACATGTTTAGTTTCCTTGTGCTGCCTTCATCCTTGATTGCTTTTACTACTATATTTCCTAAAATTCCCCAAACATACTCTGTACAACCAACTCTACTTTCCCAATATCCGAACATACCTTCTTGGACAGAATTTAATAATCATTTGCTATTCCTTGGATTAGCAGAATAATAATAGTAATTTTGAAAGGCCTGAGAGCTTAACTTACACCACTGGGATGTTAAGCAACTAGATTGCCAGGAGAGGATTTATTTGACAACTTCCTGAAAAGACGCTTTATCACAAGAAATGAGCGGTACCCTGTAATGCAGCTTTAATTCTTTGTATTTATAATGAACTAGCAGAAAGTCTGGCTTTGATGTGGTCTATGTGTTGAATGCGCATTCCTGGTAAATTAATCTTGGCTTATCGGTACAGTATCTAGTTGCTATATCCAAAATGTGACTAAATATTTTATTTCAAGACGGAATGGTATCTATATTTTAGACAATCTCAGATTTTAATAAAAGTAACTACTTTTTAAAGAAAAATATATCTTAAAATAGATATTAACTTAAAGGAAAAAATATTTCACTGGGGTAGAGAAAATTCAGTTTTAGAATTACAGAAAAAACCAGTTTTATTGTCTATGAGCTGAAAGGGGCATTCTATTATCTAATCTTAATGAAGGTATTATCAATATTTTGCAGTATCTATATTATATATATCCAAATGTGATCTAAAAGTTTTATTCTGAAGATTTTAAATGATATTCATATATTTGAGAAAGATCTTTGCAGGTTTTAATAAAGCAATCTACTTAAAGCAAAAAAATATATCTTGGAAGAGAAATTAACTTATTAGATGAAAATATCTCACTTCTCGAAAAAAACCTAGTTGTAAGTAGTTTTGAGAAAATGTCATATCCTAAATTAGAAGTAAAATTAAGGATTAATTAATATCCCACTTTCATTTTATTTGAATATAAACGGAGATTTAAGTAATGTGATGAGTTCGTATAGATGAGATGATACATAGCTTTCAAGTAAAATACCATATAAACAAACGGAACCACAAGTAAAATGCATTCTAGTAAGTAGATTAAAGGCTTTGTCATATAGTGAGAGATATTTTGCCCTTATTTCCTTTTCCTTATGGACGATATTTCCTAACCTTCCTTTCTTTTACCTAGTCGAAAACAGAAGCAACGGCACAAGAAAGTTATAAATAATATATTCAATAAATTATTCCTATAATTGGCAATGAAGTATAAAGATCTGACAAAAAAGCATAAATATCGCGAACTTTATTTCAGTAATTTTCTTTCTTTAGAATAATAAATGATGAGTTTTAGAGCAAATAAATGTAAACAAACGAGGAAGAAACAAAAGTAGTAATGAAGAAGAGCTGTTTGCTCCAGTGAAAAGCCTTTATCGATTCTGCAGAACTAGAAACATGGAAAATGTATAAATAAGCTAAAATTTAATTGTAAACATTAATACAACAGAACATTATTTTCCCTCTTTAAAGCTGATTATTTCTCCTTCAGAATATAAATTCATAGATAATAACATTTTTTATTTGTAATTTTTTTATCTGATGCGACTTTCTTAACTTTTATTGGTTTACACTTTTGAAATTTGCTGCTTATCAAAAAAGCAAACTAAAAGTTAAATCGAATGCTTTTTAGATTTATGGCTGTTTCTTTACATTCGAATTATCTTGTAATGGGTGTATTTTAATCTTTGCTTACTTAAAAGAAAAATTATTCTTGCATGGTCGTCAAACTTATTTTGAATACCAAACGTATGTGGTGTAAATAGCGTGATAAATTATTGGCTAATTATTATTATGTTTTGAACTAGTTGAAAACTTTTCTACTTTCCTATTGGATACGTGTTTTTTGTGATAAATGATGCACTACGCTTATTCTCATGCAATTGGTTGTCATCGATAAAACTACACTTAAAACTGCTGCAACTGATTTTTAATTAGATAGCAAGGATAAAATATTCCTCTCTAGTGAATCTATCAAGCAGGAAAGAAATTGATCACAGCAGCTTCAATATCTGATATCTGAGAACGTGCTGAAACGAACGAAATGAGGTAAACAACCCAGAAATCATCATAAGATATGATCCATCGCAAATAATAATATTATTCCAACTGTCGTCCCAAAATAATCTTGATTCCATAGCCCGGCAGGAAAAATTAATTCTGAACTGCAATACCTTCACAACACCTCATAAACAACCATCAACGCTCGAAACTGCAACAAATTAACTATCCTATATTCTGAAATCTATATCTGCTCTGATCCGGAAAAGCAATAACCCAATAGAAATTTGAAGCTATACCTATTATACAAGAATTCTCTAGAATTGTATCTAATTTTAGACTAACCTGTCCACGTGAAATCTGGTCTATATCAGTCAAGGTTTATATAGCAGTACTAGCCAGACGGGATGAACTTGATACATTGTTTTATCACCAAAATCACGAGGTTTCTAAATCTGAACTAAATCTGACAAAGATTGAACTGTCTGTCTTATCTGGTGTAGGAAAAGTTCTTACATGGTGAACTGAAACATATGAGGTTATACAGAAAAAAGACCGTTTTAGTTATATAAATGAAAACACAATATTTATTGGAAAGAAATAATTTGGTTACAAAACTGGAAGTTTTAATTCACTTATTCATACTCAATTTTATATTTACATTTGTCGTAGAATCTGTTCACGACCCTTCAGAATTACTATGTTTTATTCTTTCCAGTCCATTGGCCAGGTGGTCAATGTATTAAACAAAATACCGTCAAGTGCATTTTCGCCGCAGAGTCCCTTTCTATATAGTCCTCCAGCCGCCCGGATACTGTTCCAAAGGAGGATTTCCACCTTCCTTAGGCTGAAAAAGCCTGGGCGCCAAACGCTTTGGAAGTGATAGAGAGTTGGAGAATGATGTGTTGAGAATATATATTCTGATTATTCAAAATTCTGGATTCCTGAGGTTACACCTATTTATTTTCCTATCATCAATTGATCTTTGTGTCAGTTTTCCAGAAAACAGGCTTTATATCAATGCCTTTATTTTATTTGTGTATCTATTTTATCAATTAGAGAAACTACAGTACATCTGAAAGTTTTTACTTCTTTTCTTTTGAAAGAAAAACATTTTTTAAAATTTTATTCTATAGATTTATATCTGTTTGTATATTTATGATTATGATTTTCATACAAATACACGATAATAACCTATATAAATTAATATCTAGTAATGATCTTTTAATTCATTTTATTTAAGTAAAGTTGTATTAAATCTTTTGGCTGGTGCTCATTTATAGTACAAACTTAGGCATGCTTTTCCTTCTGCCTCCCAAATCTATAACTACACTTACCGCCAGAGTGCGCTGTAAATGTTGTTGTGGGTGTATTCTTCAGCCTTCTTTAAATTAAATTAAAATGGATTTTGATTGAATTTTTTTCTTTTGACTGCATTCCCAGACAGGACACCCCAACCCCTTCCATCTGGGAGAATATTATTGGCTACAAATAGGGCTACCAAAGCAGAATTCCCCAAATAAAGCTTTCTTCCTCCTAATCCATATGTCTGTCCGATATTTTCAAGTGAATTGGTCCTAGTACAATTAAAAAAAATACTCTATCTTTCTATCTTAAAACACACAGGATTCCTTTGAATTTAGATTTTACTAATATAATCTGTACATTGATTGAAGATATTAAAGAAATAAAATATAACCAATTTCCAATAATAATTCTAAATTTTTTGGGTGGTACATGAAATAAATACCATTCTGTTTGTGGGAATGTCTGATATATGTTGTGTAATATTTATAATAAATAAAATAATATATATATTTTGTAGAATAATTGCCATTTAAAGAATAGAAATTAATTAGATAAAAAAAATCGTAAAATATAAAAAAATGAATTATTAATATAAAATACGTTTACTGGTGGAAAAGAAATTAAAAATCGTTTTGACATCAATTCCTGAAACGTTATAATAAGGTGGAAACGCTAGTATTTGTTTGTTGGATAAGGCTACGAAGTTAAACGAAGACAGACCATGTTTTGAGATGGAATCTACGTTAGTTCTTCAATCTGGGTAACGTGTGTGATGTAAGAGTATGTGTTTATTTAAATGTCAGGATATGGAAGACTTCCAATAAACATTTTAATTTTAGTAAAAAAATAAGTCTTCCTGATTCTGAAAATGCTGAAAATACATTCTTGAAGTACAATTATATTGTGTATAATGGTTATTACTACGTTTTACTTTATAAATAAACTACTGTAATTCCGATTTCGGTTTAATCTCACAACTGTGGGCACTAAATTCAATTATCTGAAAACAAGGGCTTTGAAAATTGAAAAATGTAAGAGGATATCGTAATTTTATAAAATGCCAAATATTTTCAAAACATTGTCCCTTAGGTCTAACAAGATGCACTTGTTTTATTTCTATCTCTAATAGCAAGATTCTCTCAGATTATTGTTAAGGATATCTTCTCACTATGTTCCATGATATCTGTGAATATCGAATACTCGCCGTGATATATCGCCAACATCGATCAAGCACAGGTCTAAATCAAACCCAAATCTTGAAAATACTTTATCTTAGTTTTCAGTAAGAGTAAATAGATAATGAAAGAGTGCTAGAAAGCAAAATAATTTCTGATCATTCCACATTTTTTTAGCTTCATTAAAAATTACTTAACCAATGTTCATTTTGATGTGCATATTTAACCAATTGAGGAAACGCCTATATCCTGAATTTCCGACACTTTTTGTTGAATGGATGTGAATCAGTTAAAGAAGGAATTTCTCATTGTTGCGTTCACTTTTACAAACCAAAAAATGCGTTGATTACAATACCACTTATCATCGAAATTTTTTAAAGAATTCTCTGAGAAAGAAATACTCACTTTTCGCAACACAATGAATATTTCAATTCTCTTTTACTATAGGAATATATAATGCCTATTTAATCAAACATCTAAAATATGTACAAATTAGTTCGTATTAGAAAAAATTGGAGCATTTCTTCTTTTGAAATTCTAAAAAAAAAATTGAGATAGGGAGTGAGTTTTTTAGCAGGATGTTAAAAAATTGCTTAACTGGCACAGATAATTTCGGTTTTCTACAGCCAAATGTCACTCTGGATAATTGAGATAAATTCCTCAATTTTTAACTTTCTAGCACTCTTATTGAGATTGTAAGAGAGAAGCTAGCGATAAACATTTTGAAAAAAGAAATAAAAGTATGTTTCTGAACTGGATTCTGAACTTTCATATTCTTGTTTGCAAGTTACCATATAAAATTTATATATTAATGTCTCATTGTAGTATAATACTATTTTTTTCATTCTGCCTTAGAATATATACATGTTATTATTTCTAAAATTTTATGAATTTTGAAATTTGGAACTGATATTTAATTTGCTGGATATGACGACTGTATCGAGCATTACCATAGGTTATAGGAAATAGATTTACTCTGCAACTGATACTAGATCTGTAGACCATCAAATACTAGATACATATTCAACATGAGGACGTTTAACCTTCATATAGTACGTTTACATAGCAACATCATTTATTCAATTTTTGTAATTTCAAGAGGAAGATTCAATGAATATTTTGCGAATGCAGTAAGAATATATCCAATCTTTTACATCTTCTGGTAGCAAGACATTACATAGTAAATAGACGTAAAAATCTTGATATAATTGTTCTTGGTTCCGAAAGAATTCATTTGAATCTTCCTTTGAGAAATTTCACAAAAAATTGAGATACGGGTGCTGTTTTGTATTTTTTTACACGATACTTGATTGAATCTCTAGTAAAGGTAACTGTTAAAAATTATAAACCATGAGCTGCTAGCAATATGCTTTCACCACTTCACCGAATTTCATTTAATTCTACTAATCGTGAGATAATTACAATATATGCTATTAAGTGTGTTTCTTAGTTTCCTAAAGCGTAACTTTGATTTTTTTCTACCATTATATTTCTAAAATTTCAATATAATTCTACAAATCTACAATGGCATTCTCATAAAGTAGAAGCATTTAAATATTCTTCTGATAAGAATTTAAATTAAATTTTACCATATTCTTGATTAATATATATTAAATGTAGCTTTGAAACAATCTGTATTTTAGAGCTTTGAATTGTAAATTGGATACAACTGAATAAATAGAGAGACGATGAGACAACTGTGCAGCTCTGAAAGATGCTTGATCACAACAAATGAGCGTTCCCAAGTTGAACATTTCATCGATAGCCCATAAGACTTTTAAAACAAAACAACATTTATTAAGTAATAACCATCTTCATTCTGTAACTGCATAAATACCCACCCGTCTAATCACAGGGCGAAACACTTTCCGTAATCGTCTCCCCTCCTCTATTTCAAAACCAAATTCAGCATAATATTGACTTACCACAAATTTACCTTGAGGTCGCTTAAGCACTTATACACAATTGTGTTGTGAAATAGCGCTTTTGGTTTGTATAATATTAGCATTATAATGGGTAGTAACTTTAATTTTGTATTTTATAATGAACTACAGAAAACCAGCTTTACTTTGGTTAAAAAAGGAAGTGGACATTCTGATAACTAATTCATGAAAGGCTAAGTACCATTTTGCATAGCATCCATAGTTGTTACAGTATCCAAAATGTCACTACTGAAGTTTATTCTGGGATTTAAAATGACGTCCAGAGCATTTTAAAGATCTTGCATGTTTTACTAAAAGCAAGCACTTAAAGCAAAAATATCCTTTCAAGAAACACCATTAGAAGGAAAAAATATTTCCTCTCACAAAATCCGCTTGAATCTGTTGTGAAAAGCCAGTCTTTATAGTATATGTGCTTAAACTTAGCATTCTAGTAATTAATTCATGAAAAAAGGTTAATTGTCATTCAGTATGAATCTATAGAATATATATATTCAAAAAATGTGACTAAATGTGTTTTGTATTCTCGTAGATCTAAATAACATCTTTATATTTTAAAAGATTCTTGTATGTTTCTTTTAATAAAAAAGTAACTACTTAAAACAAAATATATCTCGAAGAGAACAACTTATTAGATTTGAAAAAATGTTTCAATTTCCTCAGTGAGTGAAAAAACTTAGTTTTAGAACTACAGAAACATTCAGTTCTGATAGTATACAAGAAATTTGGGCATTCTGGGTAAATTCAATTCAAGGAAAATATTAGACTACTACCTCAGTACATCTATAGTTATATCTATCCAAAATGACTAAATAGTTTTATTTCAAAGATTCTAAATGGCATTCATATACTTTAAAGATCTTTTGTAAGTTTATAATAAAAGGAACTACTTTAAGGCAAAAAAAAATATATCTTGAAATATTAACTTATTTGGGAGGGAAAAAAAATCTCCTATGAAAACTCAGCTTTAAGTAGCTGGGTAGAGAAAATGCTTACAGCCTACAATTGAAGCACCATATCACTTTGATATACAAACTGTTTGTTTGAATATGAAAGGGATTTAAGAAGGATGAATCTGTACAGATATAAGATATACTATTTTACAATATATTATATATATATATACATATATATACATAATATATTGCTTAGCAACATGTATTTATATATATGTTACGATATATACATCATGTTATATAAACAAATGAAACCACAAAAAAATGTATCTTAAGGGAAGTAGGATTAAAGGCTTTTTGTCATATATAGATGTCATTGTCTTTCATTTCTTTTTTTTCTTTATAAAGTGATATTTTTCTAGTAATCCTTCCTTTTATTCTAGCCAAAAAAAGAAGCAAGGGTACAGAAAATTATAACAATATATCTACAATTAATTATAATTAAAAGAAGTATAAATGATTGGATAAACCACACCCCTGTGAATTTATTTCTGTAATTTTCTTTCTTTTGAATAACAATGAGTTTTGGAGCAAAATATCAAGGGAAGAAAACAAAAGTAATAATGAAGAAGAGTTGTTTGTTCTGAGGGAAAAGGCCTTTTGATGATTTCAGAACTAGAAACATAAAAAATATATAAATAGTGCCAGCGAATGGCAAATATTGTTAAGAAATACTGTAATTTCTCTTTATAACGCAGATTTTTATCTCTAGATTATCCTCTTAGATAATAACTTTTTGTAATTTTTTTTATCCGATAATGACTTTCAACTTGTTTATTATACTTGGAATTTGCTTTTATTAAAAGCCAACCAAAAGTTAAATCGAATGCTTCTAGATTTTACAGCCATTTTTTTTATATTCTGATTGCCTTAATGTGACTTAATCTTGCTTACTAAAAGGAAAATTACTTTTAGTTTTGTATTCAAAACATACATTTGAATACCTCAAACGTAAGTGGTGTAGCAGCGATATATATTTAATGGCCGCGTATATATGCTTTAAACTAAAGGGATACTTTCTATCTTTGCTGATTTTAATATGTGGTATAGTTTTCTGGGGATAAATGAGTACTGTTTCAAGTTCCATGCACTATTATAATCGATAAAAAATCACATTTTAAAACTGGCATATCGATTTTAAGCTTATTTAGCTCAGGATTAAATATTCCTTCAGTGAATCTGTTACAGTAAATGCAGATCGCAACAAGCCAATATTTCACATCGAAATGTATGGAAACAAATGAGATATAAAATAAGTTCCAGAAATCTCAATTAGAGAGAAGATATGGATCTACTCTAAAGTATTAATATTATTCAATTCATTCACAAAATAAATTATTTGACGACGGTGCAAATTTAATTTCTGGAATTGTAAATGGCTTCTAAGTAAGCAAATAATTTTCATAAAACAACTATCAACAGTTTTAGAATTGCAACAAAATAAATTACTCAATATTTTCTGAAATCTCGTATTCCTGCTTTGTTCCGGGAAAAAGCAATAAATTCAAATAATAAAAGGCTAAAGGAATGAAATTTGTCATGACTACACAAGACAATTTGAAATTGTAATCTAATTTTAGACACCTAACTACGTGGAATCTTGTCTATCTTCTAGCCAAAGGTTTATCTTAAAGCAGCAGTACTATTAGACGGATGAAATTTGACATATTGTTTTATCATCAAAATCGCATGGTTTTTCAAATTTTAGTCCAAACTGACAGTTTCTGAATTGTCTGTCCATCTGGATGGGAAGTTCTACAATGTGGTGAACCTATATGAGGGCCAAGGAAAAATAAAACCGTTTAGTTATATATAAATGAAAAACACATTTATTGAAAAAAAAGCTAATTCCTTCTTATGTAGATACAACTTCCTTCATTTGTCTACATAATCACCTCTGACCATTTAAACATTTGTCGCATCTGTTCATGAGCTTCATAGAATTGCTTCATTTTATACTTTCTGCACCAGTTCATTGCTTCCGGTGGCAAATGTATTAAAACAAAAGACCGTTCAAGTACTCCCGCTGCATTGTCCCTCCTAGCCCGATACTTGCCTCCATGATTTCATCTTTTCCTGCTTGAAAGTTCTTCTGGGCTGTAAATCGTTTCTAAAGGATTGAAGAAGTTGAGAATGCTGGGAGAATATGTGTTCGATTATTCAAAATTTCAGACTCTAGCATATTATCATCAATTGATTTCATGGGCTGCTTTTTCAAAAGATAGAAGGTTTTAAAGAGAATGCTCTTTATTTTATTTCGAATATTTTTCCTGAATTAGAGAAATTGATTGTGTTGAAATTTGAAAAGCTTTTGTTCCCTTTTCTAGAAAGAATGATATTTTTTTAAAATTTGTTATGTAAGTGTTTTATATCTGATTACAAATTTTGATTTCATTTATTTCCTACTACAAATCAAGATGTTAACTATAATTAATATCTGTATGATATTTTGTATCTATTTTATTTAAGTAACGTTGCATAATCCTTATTGAAAACATTTATAGTACATGTTTAGGAAAGGCTTTTGCTCTTAATTTTTATAAATCTTAAATCACTGGAAAGATGTACGTGATAAATATTTTTGTGGGTGTATCTTCAACTTTTAATTAATTACAATTTTGATTCTGATGAATTTTTTCCTTTAACTTGTATTTTATTGATAGTGGATAATCTCAAATTTCTTCTGTATCTGAGAATATATTTATTAAGCAATTAGGCAATAAATAAAGCAGAATTTCAGTACAAAGCTTTTTCCTTAATTCATATGTTTGTTCATTATTATCTAAATTTGTGCTAAGGCATAAATTAAAATGCTTATTTTTTTTTTATTTCAAAATGGTCACAGTGGATCTTTTTCCAATTTAGATTTTACTAATATAACTAAAAAATATTGATTAAAGATATTAAAGAAATAAATATAACCACCTCTACAATAATCTCTAAATTTCTGGTAAGTTACGAATTAAATATTGTACTTTGAAGTTTGTGTTATGTCTGCTATATATGGTGTAATATTCTCAAACAAAAAAAAATATATATATTTGTACAACCATTAAACTATTTTAAAGGGAAGAAATATTAATTAGATAAAAACTTATGGCTACAAATGAATTAATCTAAAATACGTTTGGCTTCTTTAAAATAGTTAATTAAAAAATCGTTTAATAATCACCTTTTAAACAAGTTATAATAAGGTGAAACAACATTTGTCCATTACAACGCTGTACAGCAACGGAGATTGCCATGTTTGACATGGAATCTGATGCTAGCCAAGTGGTGCATGCATGTGTGTGACAAGTAAAAGCGTGTTTATTTTGAATGCCTAGAAGGAGACGTCCAATAAACATTTTATTTTATTACCAAAAAAAAGTCTCCATTGATTCATACTTATTGAAAAATGCCATTACAGCGGCTGCTAAATACGCGGACAGTAAAATACACATACGTTTTCATTTGATATAAATAATCTGTAATTCCGATTTCCTGGTTTCGCAGAATCCTTCAAAAAAATCAGTGCATTGAAGCAATTTAATTAGTTCAAAATAAATTGTTGTAAAATTGAAAATAGAAAAGAGCATCGTAATTCTTTTTTTGGTAAAATGCCAAACATTTTAAAAATGATACCCTTGTCTTAACAAGATACACTTTTTATTTCATTCTAATAGCAAAGATCCTTGCATTATTTTTTTATGATAACTTCCTATGCTGCATGATATCTAGAATATCGAATACTGCCGTGGTGGGATATACTGCAAAATAACATCGTTCACAAGTGGGTTAGAATCAAAAGAAGCTTCAAAATACTTTGATCTTTAGCTTCTACAAGGATGGCAAATGATAATGAGATGTGAAAAGTGAAGAATTTTGACATTCCTACATTCTTGTTACTTGTCTACTGAAAATTACTCTAACCAATGTCTATTTTGATATTTCATGGTTATTCCAATGAGGAAACCAGTTCTATATCAATATCGAATTTCTAACAAATTTTTTCTTGAAATGGATAGTTAATCAGTTAAAGTACATCAATAATTACAGTAAATACGTAACTGAAACAGCTAATGA
>BGPR01004498.1:35161-49483 GCA_013235015.1 Araneus ventricosus | reverse complement strand
AGGCAGTCGCTTATCCAACAAACTTTTTCTCTAACAATACCGAGCATTCATATATTAAATTTTATATGGTAATTGCACAAACAAAGAATATGTTTCAGAATCGTGTTCCAAATCATTACTTATTTAATTTTAGCAATAAATATTTTATCAACTACTTCTTACACAAATCTCAAGAATGATGTGAAAAGTAGAAAACTGAAATTTATCTCAATTTATCCGAGTGACATTTGGCTTAGGGAAATCCGGATTATCTGTCCAGTTAAGCAATTTTTAGAAAATCGTGGCTTAAAAACACTACCACCTATCTCAATTTTTGAAATTTCGAAGAGGCTCAATTTTTCACAACCAATAACGAATATTTCTTAATTTTTTTAATGTTTCATATAAATATGAGGCCTTATATTACTACTAGTGTGAAAGAAGAAATTCAGAAATATTCATTATTGGTTGCCAAAAATTAAGTATTTTCTTCCTCTTTGAAATTTGAAAAAATGAGATAAGTGGTGTTTCTTGTTAATTTACGAGTTTTTGGTTTGCAAAGCGAAACAGCAATAATTATAATTCTTCTTTAACTGATTAACTATCCATTCAGAAAAATTTGTAGAAATTCCGATGATGATATAGAACGGTTTCCTCATTGGATTAACCATGAAATATCAAAATGAACAGTGGTTAGAGTAATTTTCAATGAACAGTAACAAAATGTGGAATGTCGAAATTTATTTACTTTTCACACATCTCTCATTATCATTTGCCATCCTTACCTTGAAAGCTAAAGATCAAAAGTATTTTTGAAGCTTTAGTTTTGATTTGCAACCCTGCTAGCGAACGATGTTGTACGATATATCCACGGCAATGTTCGATATTCTGAGTGTCATGCAACATAGGCAAGATATCGTAACAATAATGCAAAGAATCTTTGCTATTAGGGAATGAAATAAAAAAGTGTATCTTGTTAGACTAGGGGTAATATTTTTAAAAATATTTGGCATTTTACAAAAATTACGATATCTCTCTTCCATTTTTCAATTTTACAACAATTAAACTAATTAAATTGCTAATGCCCTGATTTTGAAGTTAAACCGAAATCGGAATTACAGTTTATATATAAAGTAAAGCATGTGTGTATCATACTGTCCATAATTGTAGCCGCTGTAATGTATTTTCAGCAAAGTATGAATCGTGCAGACTTTTTATAATCAAAAATAAAATGTTTATTGGACGTCTCACACAAACATTTAAAATAAACACATACACTTACATCACACACGTTACACCACTGACTAACATCGAATTCCATGTCAAAACATAATTCTTCATCTCCGTTGCTATGCAACGTTAGCAAAGGACAAATATAGCGTTTCCTCCTTATTATACCTTTTTAATAGAATTGATTCCAAAAGATTTTTTTAATTAACTTCTTTTAAAGCCAAACGATATTTTTAAATTAATTTATTTTATGGCCATACGATTTTTTTATCTAATTAATTTCTTTTTATTATATAGTTTAATAATTCTACAAATATATATGTTTATATATTTGTTAGAAGTTTTACACCGTATATATCAAACATTCCACAAACGAAATATAGTATTTAATTCGTAACTTACAGAAATTTAGAATTGTTGGCCAGAAATTGGTTATATTGTATTTCTTTTATATTTTCAATCAATATATTTTTAGTTATATCAGTAAAATCAAAATTCAAGAATCCGCAATGACCATTTTAAAATAAAAAAAATAAGCATTTCAGTTGTACTGAGGACCAATTAGCGAAAAATAGCAGACAGAAGCCATAGATTAAGGAAAAAGCTTTGTTGAAATTCTGCTTTGTAATGCCCTATTTGCTTAATAAATATATTCTCCAGATGAAGAAATTTGAGGAGTCCACTATCAGCAGAATGCAAGTCAAAGAAAAGTTAAATCCAAATCACATTGTAATTAATTTAAAAGTTGAAGATGCACCCAGAAAATCATTTATGAGGCACATCTGGCAGTAATTAACATTTATAAAATTTGGGGCAAGCATACCTAAGCTTGTGCACTATAAATGTTTTCCAATAAAAGTTATGCAACTTTACTTAAATAAAAATAGATGCAAAAGATCACTACTAAGGTATTAATTATATGTTTTACATCGTGAGTTGTGAAATAATAATCAAAAATTTGTAATCACATATAAAACATATACAAGAAAATTTAAAAAAAATGTTGTCTTTCAAAGAAAAGAGTACAAAAAGCTTTGAATTTCAACAACAATTTCTCCAATTCAGGGAAAATAATGAAATAAAATAAAGGCATTCTGTAAAGCCTTCTGTCTTTTGAAAAAGCAGCCATAAAATCAATTGATGATAATGTATATAGAGTGTAAATAGAGTCCGAAATTTTGAATAATCCGAACACATATTCTCCAACATGTGCATTCTCCAACTCTTCATCACTTCCAAAACGTTTACCGCCCAGAAACACTTTCAGCTTAAGGAAGAGATGGAAATCGCTTGGAGCAATGTCCGGGCTACAGGAGGGACTATAGGGACTGTGCGTCGGAAATGTGCGAGCGGTCTTTTGTTTAATACATTGGCCACCAGGCTTAATGAACAGGCGACTGAAGAGTATAACATGGTAATTCTAAAGCTCGTGGACAGATACGACAACTGCTTAAATATAAGAGGTGATTATGTAGAGAAGTGAAGGAAGCTGCTGGTATGTAATAGAATTGTTTTTTCCAAAAAATATTGTGTTTTCATTTTATATAGCTAAACGGTCTTTATTTTCTGTATACCGTCATATGTTGGGTTCACCCATGTGAACTTCCCTACCACAGATGGACAGACAGTTCAAACTTTGTCGGATTTGGACTAAAATTTGAAAAAGATGTGCAATTTTGGCCATAAAATGAGATGTCAAATTTCATCCGTATAGCTAGTATTGCTACTAGCATAAACGCTGAGTGAAAGACTGACAGACTTCACTTGGACAGATTTGGTCAAAAATAAGACACAATTCTGAAATTTTGGTGTAGTGGCCTCAAATCAAATTTCATTCCTTTAGCGCTTTTTCTTAATAGTTATTGCTTTTCCGGATCAAAACGAATAGAATTTCAGAAAAAATATTGATAATTATTTGTTTCAATTTGTAAAGCATTGATGGTTGTCAATGACAATTATTTGTTTGCAGTGCCATTTACAATTCGAAATTAATTTGCACCACGACGAGAAATCAATTATTTTTGACTATAATTGAATAATATCAATATATGGGATAGTTCAATTATCTTCTCTGTTGATTTCTAGAACATTTTATATTGCATGCGTTTCCATACATACTGAAACGTCAACTACTGGCTTTGCTGTGATCTGTATTTCTTTTCCTAGCCGCAATTCACTCAAAAGAAATATTTTTATCCTTGCTATCTAATTAAAAAAAATCGATTGCAGCAGTTTTAAGTGTGATTTTTATCGATGACAACAGTGCATGAGATAGCGTAGTGCACTCATTTATCACAAAAATACACGTATCCAGCAAAATTAAAAGTTTTCCTTTAGTTCAAAGCATAATGATAATGGCCATTAATTTATCATGCTGTTACACCACTTACGTTTTGGTATTCAAATAAGTTTGAGGACAAAAACTAAGAAATAATTTTCTTTTAAGTAGCAAAGATTAAGTCGCAATAGTACAATCCGAAATATAAAAGAAACAGCCATAAATCTAAAAGCATCCGATTTAACTTTTGGTTACCTTTTTGATACAAAAGAAATTCCAAAAAGTATAATAAACTAAAGTTGAAAGTCGTATCGGAAAAAAAAATTACAAAAAAGTTATTATCTAAGGCGATATTCTAGGAGAAAATAAAACAGCTTTATAAAGAGCAAAGCAATGTTCTTATTAATATTTGCCATTAGCTGGCACTATTTATACATTTTTTTCCATGTTCCTGGTTCTACGAAATCAATAAAAGGCACTTTTCCTCGGATCAAACAACTCTTCTTCATTATTACTTTTGTTTTCTTCCTCGTTTGTTTGTTTGTCTGTTTGTTTGCTCCTAAAAAACTCATTGTTATTCTAAAAGAAGAAAATTACTGATAAAGTTCGCGATGTTATGCTTTTTGTCCAATCATTTATGATTCTTTGCCAATTATAGGTATAATTTATTGAATATATTGTTATAACTTTCTTGTGCCCTTGCTTCTGTTTTCGACTAGAGTGAAAAGGATGGATTACCAGAAAATATCTTCCATAAGGGGAAAAAGAAATAAAAGGCAGACGTCTTTATATGACAAAACCTTTAATCTACTTACAAGAATGCGTTTTTGTGGTTAAGTTTGTTTATATAACATGATATATTTTTGCTTAGTAACTATGAATCTTAATTAGCTGTACGAATTCATCATACTCTTAAATCTACTTTTATATTCAATAAACAGTGGGATATGCAATTATTCCTTTATTATTTAACTTCTATTTGGGGGCGCATAACATTTCTCAACAACTAATTGAAACTGAGTTTTCACTGAGAAGTGAAATATTTTTTTCCTTCTAATGAATTAATATCTCTATAAGATATATTTTTTGCTTAAAAAATATTTTCTTTAATTAGAAACTTACAAAGATCTCTAAAATATTTGTATGCCATTTAAAATCTTCGAAATAAACTATTTGTTCACATTTTGGATGTATATAACTATGAATGCTATGGACAAAATTGTAATTAGCCTTTCATGAATTAGTTAACAGAATGTCCACTTTTATCACATATACCATCAAAACTGGCTTTTCTGTAGTTCATTATAAATACAAAGAATTGAAAGCTGCATTACCCGGTACCGCTCATTTGTTGTGATCAAAAGCGTCTTTTCGAATGGAAGCACGCAGTTGTCCAAATAAATCTCTCCCGTTTAAACTAGTTGCTTAACATCTGACGAATTGCAAAGTTAAGCTCTCGTGAGCCGTTTCAAATCTGCAATTATTATTCTGCTAATCCAAGAATAATAAGTGATTATTATTCTGTCGAAGAGAATGTTTCTATAATGGGAAATGCCATGTAGATTTGTAGAGTATATTTGAAATTTTAGAAATATAATGGTAGAACAATCAAGGATTACACTTCCAAAGGAAACTAAGCTCATATATATATATATATTGTTAATTATATCTGATTATTCTGAATTAAATAAGAATTCGATGAGAAAACATAGTATATTTAACAGGTATTCGTGTATTAATTTTTACAGTTATATAACCAAATTTGATCTAAAAAATACAGGTGCCTTTTTGCTTAAATTTGTCCTAATTAAAGTACTTTGTTGAAAGAGATTCAAAGAGCTCAGTCACTATCTGGAGTGCATTGAAAATCAGAGAAGAGAGATTCGTGTTAGCTTAATATCGACGCTTAGAAAGCAATACCACCTATATCAATTTTTTGAAATTTCAAAGAGGAATATTCAAATGAATTTTTCGTACCCAATAATGAATATTTATATTTTTTTTCACGTATGGTTGCAACATGCGTTATTATGTTCACTGAAGACGTTAAAAAGATTCAGATATACCTATTACTGGTTGCGAAATATTCATTTGAATCTTCCTCTTTGAAATTTCAAAAAATTGAGATATGTTGTGTTGTTTGTCAAGCGACGGTATGTAGAACGTTAAACGTCCTCGTAATTGAATAGTATCGAGTATTTGATGGTGGCTCAGATCTTGGTCATCTTATTACAAATAGGAGTTATCTATTTCCTGTAACTCATAAGATAATGTCAAAGGTAGTCGTTTATCCAACAAACTTAAACTATGATCTCTGATTTAAAAACAAGTAAATTTTAGTAAAATATGAACGAATAACGCTATGAAAAGTGAAACAAAAATAATATTTACTCTTACATTACCGGGCATTCATATGTTAAATTTTATTTGGTAATTGTACAAACAAAGATTATGATTCAGAATCGCGTTCCGAAACAATACTTTTATTTCATTTTAGAAAGAAATGTTTTATCAACTACTTCTTACACAAAGCTCAAAAATGCAGTGAAAAGTAGAAAATTGAAATTTATCTCAATTTATCCAATTGACATTTGGCTTAGGGAAATCCGGATTATCTGTCCAGTTAAGCAATTTTTAGCAAATCGTCGCTTAAGACTAACACCACCTGTCTCATGTTTTTGAAATTTCAAACAGGCTCAAGAAAATGCTCAATATTTGGCAACCAATAACGAATATTTCTGAATTTTTTAATGTTTGATATTAACATGAGTCCTTATATTCCCACTAGTGTGAAAGAAGAAATTCAGAAATATTCAATAATGGTTGCGAAAAATTGAAAAGATTTAAGGTGTCCACTATCAGCAATATGCAAGTTGAAGGAAAAATTAAATGAAAATCAAATTGTAATTAATTTTAAAAGTTAAAGATGCACCCACAGAGATCTTAGAAAGCACACCTAGGCTTATGTTCATTGAAAGTTTTCCAATAAAAATTATCCATTTTTATTTAAATACAAATAGACACAAATGATCCCTACTAAGATATTAATTATATCGTTAACATCGTGTGTTGTTGAAAAATAATTATATATTTGTAATCCGATATAAAACGTATATTACAAAATTAAAAAATGCTGACTATCAAAAAGAGAAGAGTACGAAAAGCCTTGAATTTCTACAACAGTTTCTCTAGTTCAGGGAAAATATTAAGATAAAATAAAGGCATTCTTTAAAGCCTTCTGTTTTTTGAAAAAGCAGCTACAAAATCAATTGAAGATGAAATAAATAGAATAGAACCTTGGGAATACGAAATATTTGATAATTCGAACATATATTGGTTAATCAGAAGTCTACGGTGCGGCTTCGTTCCTCTTAGAATCGCCAACTCTTTGCCGCCAAGACCGGAGAAGAGAGAACATTTGTTTCGGCTGCTCAATGATGTCTTTAACGAGTGATATGTGTGCATGCGCGGAAATTAATCTTCCCATCGGTAGTTTGCACATCACGCTGTATTGCGCCTCGTTTCGATAGGACTGTTTCGTCATCTCTTCGATGTGATTGGTCGATTCATTCGAATTTCAATATAACTTTGTTTGGAATTCTCCGGTTTGAATATTGGTTCATTACTGTGTATGTTATTCCGTGTGTTTCGTTTTTCAATGAATAAGCGAAGCTACGAGTATTCCGCTTTGATGAAAGCGAAGCCGCTGATATTTTTTTAAGTTAAAAAAATTGCCCGTTACAGACTTGTAATGCTGCAGTCTCTCATTTTCAGGTGACGCATGCGCAAGAAAGCAATAAAAAGAGCACTGCACATCCAGAGGAGTATTTGGCGATGGCAAATGAAATTGCGCCAAGAAAAATTGGCAAGAAACATATCCGCACCGTAAACTCCAGGTTTACCCATACATTTATAATTTTCTAAAAATTTATTTAAAAAAATGAAGGGAAAATAACAATTACGAATAAGAAGAAACTTATGTTTATTCCAAAATTAAATGAAGCATTTCTATTGGTATTTAAGAATGATTGCTGCACCTTAATGAGTATAAACAAAATCGGTTATCTATTTTTGACGTAAGGAACTAAACTTGCTTGAAAACATGAATCGCCACTAGCTATTTTCGTACTTATTCACAGATTATTTAGAGTAAATACTCTACTTCATTTGGTATATCAAGTGTATTTTACCGAATTTTCCAGGTAATCCGAAATTCTCGGAATCAACCCGATTCAGTTCGAATTCCCGAGTTTCTACTGTAATCAAAAAATACTTTTAAGATTATTTTTTAAAAAGAAAGAAAAAAGCTCCTAATCATTTGTTACATCATTAAAATTATAAATGTAATAAACATAGGTTACTTTCAAGCTATTGAATGTATAAAATGTTTTTAAAAAAATCAAAGTTAAATGGATTTTAACCTTCCAGCGGGCGCGCTAAAATATTTCACACGAGCGGGCGCGTGTCGTACTTTTTACGACACAATAATTTTCTTCATTTTGACTATGGCAGCTCCAAACTATTTCATAATACTAATAAGAGACACGTCAGAAAAGCAAATCTTTTCATCAAGAGTGAAAATTAATTTTAATATTATTTGCAAAATCTAAAATTATACTGAAATCAGAGAAAGTAATGAGATTTAACAATATTATTTTTTAAAAAAAGGTATTAAGCAATATATAATAAAAAATTTTAATACAAACTAAGCTTTCTTCTTAGTTTCTAATCTTCGTCTTTGCATATGAAACATTGAACTTTTGCTAGAGAGTGACGCTTACAAGTACACTTTATATTGTACCTACTTCATTTCATGGATTTTGAAGATCCTTTTCTTTCTTTCAAACAAAAACCACAAGCTCTTCTTCTCAATTCTGGTCGCTGTTCACTTGCTTTTTCAGGTTGTGATATACCATTTAAACTTAAAGACATGGTAAGGCATATATGGCGAAGATAAGATTTTTTGGGCTAGAGTAGTGAGGTAATTTTTCATAAGACTGAACTTTAAGTGTTTCAAGAAAAATTCTTCGGCTTGGTGGAATATTGGCTGGCTTATTACATATTAAATATCTTTTATAATGTAAAATTAAATATTAAATCGCTCTAATCCGCACTGGTTTTATAATTATCGAACAGGAACGTTAAAACGTGAAAATTTTCAAGTTACACGAGCGCGCGCGCTGCATAAAATTTACGACAAAAGCATAAAACAGTCTAAAAACACCTTGAAACTGGAATAAACTCATTTAATCCTGAAGAGAGGATCGCATGAAGGAATAGCAACGACTTTGAGACAGTTTTGACTCCGAATAAGGAAACAGGGTATGAAAATAACGTTTGTCGTAAAATTTCCGCAAGCGCGCCCGCTGGAAGGTTAAAAGCTTTTAGAAATTACTCAATTGAATTCAGGGCTGATATTAAGATTATTTTTGCACTTATCTAAACTTTGTACTATAAACCAACGAACGAGCTGCCACTTTTCAAAGTTTCTTAAGCCAGATTTCGCGAAAATTTTGAATACAGGGTTGAATTGCAGTGTTAATTTCAGTGTATATTTTGCCACAAAGTATTGAAAGATTCTTGAAAAAATATAAGAGCATATAGATTATTTTTTTTTCTAAACTAGTGTTAAGTAATTAGCTTGCATAATAAGCGATTTTCAATATGAAGATTCTTCTGATGCTTTTAGCTTAATCTCTCATTAAAATTAAAATAAATTCCATTAAGGGATCTGGGATCATGGTTTAGAAATGATGCTGCTTGAATTGAATTTTCCTAACCCGATTTTCTTCTTTTCAAAATATGTTTATTTTCATGTAATTATGCAAACAAGTGTTTCATCCCGAAAGATTTTAAAATTCGAAACATGTCTGTGCATTTTTAGGAAATTATAATGCAAATTTTCATGCTTCAGGGAATATCCTTTGAAACTTGAACTGAAAATTCGATGTAATAATTTATGTTTAAAACTAATACTCTTCGGCTTATACCCATAAGATGTTGATGTAGTTTGTTTAGAATAAATATAAAGCGTTAATAGCTTATTTTGAAATTAGAAAGATGCATTAATTTTTCAGAAGGCTTGGTAATATGAACAAACGAATTTATATACTGTATGTATAGTTCAAAAATTATATACTTGATTTCAACACGTTGAAATAAATAATTACTTTCCATTTAAAATTGATTTTTTTTATCTTTCAATCTTGCTAGAATTGGTGTATTTTTCATAATCTTATTATTACATTTTTGTATCTGTTCAAAAGGCTATAATATGCCTTATCTTTTCTAAATAAAATCGTTATTCTTCTGTAATATAATGTGTTAAATCGGTTTAAATAAAGATTATTAACTGTTATAAAGAAATTTTGTCATTCATTTGAGAATATCAATTATATATTCTTTATCAGCAGAAGACGGAATTATTATATCCAATTAGTGCTTTTAATAAAAATATATTTTGAAAATCAGTCTTACGACATAAAAAGAGATGAAAGAACCAAGCCAATGTTGTTTTGTATTAATAAAAATTCTTGAAAGGCACAAACAAAAAGGAGGTATTAAAGAAATAATAAGATTAAAACAATATTATGTTTTGAGCTGTTAATTTCAGTTTATATTAAATTAGTTTTAAGCTTTTATTTTCAGGGAAGCAAATTGAAATCTATTGCAATAAAGTGTGACATTTCAAAAATATTTTCTTACAGATTTTATATGGAAAATTAGTTTTCTAAATATGTTTCAAATAGTTTCAATTGTGATAGAAATATATTGACAAAAGCTGTCTTGTATTAGTTACATGATATTCGGTCGACAATTATCAATAAGATACAAGAATATTTTTCCTAAGTTGATACGTTTAAGAAATTAGCTATTTTCACGATTAATTAAAGTTTTTATTGCCCTTAAATACCAAATATCAAGCTAAACAAAATGGTGATCAGACACAGTATTGAAAGCTTGTTCCCAAAATAAATAATTTGTATAAAGATAAATTTTTATAGCCCGATGGCTAATAATTTTGATTCTTTAACACTCTGAACCCGTCTAGAGTGAGAATTCCAGTATCTCAAAAACTGAAGCAAATTTTCGTTCATGAAAACAGAATGAAATCCTTCCTTTTTTTACAGAAATTCCAGGAGGACGACATCCAAGTTTGGGCAATCAATTGTCAACAAAGAAATGAACCATTTTTATCCCGTAAAATTCAGTCAGGCGCCCGAAACCGCCTGAGTCGGGCCTCTGTCGAATGGGGCGGTTTGAGGCGGGATAGGGCTCATAGGGTTAAAACTTTTTGAAACTATAATTTATTGGTGTATTTATTGGGAAATGTAAAATTCTTTTTGTGGGTAGTCCTTCTTTTGTCTTCCTTTTCCTTTGGGATCTTTCGGGTGACTAGAGGTTTTTGTTTTGACGAAAGTCAGGCCTCTCAAAGAAAAATATCCAATTTTTAGAATCCCTACCTGCTGGTGACTCTTGATGAAGTCTATAAGGCGGGATTATATTCTGCTTTTTACCATAGTTATTTTTATTAAGGTTGCTTAGTTTTCCTTTTCCTTATAAAATATTTTGTCTACTATTGTGTACAGCAGCATTTTGCGCGCTCTGGAAGCAATATGATGTTATATAACAGTGTTGTCTTTTATCTTTTACGGCGCGTTTTCGCTTTTTTGCTTTCAGGTTTTGCTCATTTAGTTAATCTACTCTTTTTCTCTTAATTTTTTTGTATAAAGAGAGCAATTTTAAATATGGAGCAATAGTAGGTATAGAGTTAGTATCGGAAAATACAATACTTTTATGAAATAACAATAAGAATGGTATAAGAACTTTTAACCCTCAAAGTGATCTGAGCAAGTGCCGGTAAATTAAAAAAATAAAAACAAAATTAAATTAAAACAATATCCCCAGTACTTAATTCGTATTCAACAGCCTTTTAGTGTAAACTTTACAGTAAATATACCCCGCATAACTCTTCGCTCACCTGTATCTGTAATAGTAATGTTAGAGAAAACATTATATGGCGCAAAGATAAATATCATGACTAAAAAATACTTTGGGAGAGTCTTTATACGTTAAGTGTCATAATAAATTATTGTGGCAATATGTATGCGCATAGGTAAAATCAGGATAACATTCTAATATGTGCCTGTATTAGAAAGTCGAGGGAAAACCACTCCCGAGAAACCTGCTGAAGACAGCACTTTCTCAAAAATATCAACCTCGTTAGAATCTACGGGTTGAAATAACATGCAGATAATCTTCAATTCAATTATAAGTGCGAAAGTTTATGCGATGCATAAAGATTTTCAGTCGATCTAACAAGCTTCGTTTAGTTATATTATTAACTAGCTGAAAACCCAGCGTTGCTCGAGATCCATATTTTTTCATATACCGGCCTCCTGTCCCCCCTAAAAATATTGTTGCTAACTTTCCTCAACAAACGTAAATCGTCTTTAATTCCGTTCTTTATCAAAGGAAACCGGTTTCTTTGGAGGCATGATTTTAATTCAATTTTCCCAATTTTCAAAACATATCTGGGTGTTTGAAATTATCTGTAAATTATTATTTGTACACCCACTCTAAGAATGCGCTTGGTACTCTATAAACTAAATATAAATGCTCTTCTAAAATAAAAATTAAACTAGATACTCTTCTAAAATAAAAACTAAATATAAATACTCTCTATTAATACTATAAATAAAGTCAAATTGAAACTCAAATATGAAAAATGGTTTTTCTTCTCCTTTTAAACAACAGTTCCATATCAACTCCAATATTTAAAAAATTGCGAAATTTAAACGAAACATCGCGTAGTAATTAAACTAACGTCAAGTGGCTATTTGAGTGCATATTAAAAGTTACGAAATAAAAACGTAAGTTAAGTGCATGAAACGAAATAACAACGGAAGTAATTAGTCTACCTTGACCAAAAAAAGCAATATTTCCTTAGTTTTAGCAGCGGTAAAAACACGTGAATAAAGGATTTGCTGAAACAATACATTAGTTTGAATTTCATTTTATAACACTAAAAGCATTGTTGCAATTTCAGTTTAAAATGAATTTTGAAACATTAATTACAGTTAGAGAACAAAATGGAAAACAATTAAATTGGTATCATTAAAAAGATAATTATTTTCTCTTTAAGGTGATGTAAAAATAATTTTCGTACCATAAGTATTTCAGAACTTATTGGTGAAAAACCTCTAAAAGTAGCTTAATTTTCGTTATTTAATTAAATAAATAAAAATGTAATTCGAATCGTAAAATATTTTTAAGGCGTTAGCTCCCTCTTGTGCTAATCTATCAATGTGCCAAATTTGGTCGTCGTAAGTCAAAGGTGTGGACGTGCATAAAGAACCAAAAAAACGAACAAACTAACAGGCACATACTTTCCTCTTTTATATATACAGTTACCACAGAATGTGGTCAACCTCCGAGAGAAAGATGCTGTTCCATGAACATCAGGCATATAAACGGTGCATAACTCTGCTACAGTCTTCCTCCAAGTACCATTTTAAGTAAAATCGATGATAGACGCTTTCGAAGTGTAAATAAATTGCAGAGCCTACCCAGAAGAAGAAGCGGCGGAAGTAATTGAATAGCCGTGATGAACTATATCATTCATATTGACATTCTGACAGAAGCAGCTGGTTTGACTCAGCTCTTAAAATTCCCTGCTTCTCTCGAATTCGAATGCTTTCGAGTACTCTGTGTCCTGGTGACTTGAATTCTGACTGCGAATTGTGTTGTACCTAACCAAACTTTATTCTGATTTTCAATGAATGCAACCAACGACAATAACATGCTTTATAGTAATCAGAAATATTTAAAACATAGCTTTTTAGAGATAGAATTTTTTAGCTCAATAATAAGGTGTGCATATTGCATCATCACATTTATTATGTGATAACACTCTTGTCGAGTGTCTGCAGAAAACATTTTTTTGCTTAAATTTAATGCTGCACATAAACATAGAGTCTGAGAATTTCAATGATGGAACTGTGTTTTATCAACTCGAATTCTGCTTTCATTTGCTGTAAAGCGATTGATAAATATATTATGTTCTATAATGTACAGCAATGATTTCATCTTCAATTTGCAGTGTCAGAAAATGCTCATTTTATTTCCTTCGGGCAGTTTGGTCTCCCGGGCTGTGAAATTATTATCGTATCCTTCGTATATAGGCTGTCAGATATTATTCCACCAGCGTTCTTTCTAAGAAAAAAATTATTAATGCCGTATAATCCTAATAAAAAATAATTTTTTAAAAATACATTTCATTAAAGAAATGAATATATTTTTATTTTGTGTAAATAAATATCTTAATAACTGAATGAAACCTTTCATAGCGTTGTTATAAGCGGAGAGAATTTGTATAAAAAGTTCGAAAATTAAAATTTAGCAATGAAGAATTATCAAAGAGATGGCCTGAGTATTTGACCTAATAGCAATGCCCGTTATATCGTCGAAAATTAAGTCTCTTTTGTGCATGTAAAAATTGTAAGGGATGCATAAGCGGAAATCTGTTTAAAAACTAAATTTTTTTTTATTTTACAACAATAGCTGTCCTTGAAAAATTCAATTTAAGGCACCTTAAGAGCCAATGACTTTAACCTTTTACTGAAAACTAATTTTTATGTCTGATACAGTATTATTACTAGGCACTTTTGACCCAAATATTGCTTATTTATATTCTAGATTGACATTGCAGACATTGCAAATATCTAATGCAACATAAACAAATCCATTGACTTCAAAGTCAATGAAACTTTTCCTTAGATTTGCCACCACTTTTACTGAAAACTTATTTTCATGTCTGATACAGTATTATTACT
>BGPR01004498.1:0-35151 GCA_013235015.1 Araneus ventricosus | reverse complement strand
GACTTCAAAGTCAATGAAACTTTTCCTTATATTTGCCACCACTTTTACTGAATACTTATTTTCATGTCTGATAAAGCATTATTACTAGTCATTTTTGCCCCAAATTTATATGCTAGATTCTAGTAAGACTTTGCAAATATCTAATGCAACGTCAGCAAATCCAATGACTTCAAAGTCAATGAAACTTTTCTTTCGGATTTACCACCGTGACGTTTCAAACATTTTATATGTTTAAAATATTTGATTTTTCAAGATGTGAAATGATATTTTACTACAATCTTTTATACAGGAAGAATGATTGTTACAGCCTGAGGAATCATAAATGTCATGACATTTATGAAGAATAATTTTCTCAATTAATAACTTCGCATTAAATCAGCATCTTATTTTTTGTGGAAGCCAATAAAAAAATTAAAGTTTCATGGATTGAAGGCATCAATATTTCTATTTAATTACTAAATTCGATCCAATATTGCAATAAAAAATATAAATAATCTCTCAAAATGCAATCGCATCATCATTTCAACTGGGTGTTTCTATGGCGTTGTCTAGGTGTCATTTATAGTGAATGGAATCAAGTAATCAATTGGCCCTCCTATAACTGCTAGTAATATAGGGTATGTATACTACATACCTGAATACAGGTAATGAAACTGATCCTTGTATTTCTACCATTTACATATATAATATATTCAATATTATAAGGATATTAACATTTACAGACTCGTTTGAGAATATATAAAATCGCTAAAATGAATGTGTTTTGATGACTATTATTTGGCTGTGAAACTACTTTCATAATACATGCTGATAAGTAATCAGAGGTTATATAAAATAATAAAACAGAACAACTATTTATCAAAGTAATTAAATATTAATAAAACACATTCACAAAAATCTTTAAATACATGAGGTATATGAAATAAAATAAAAAATATATTGTAGAAAAATGGGTAGAAAACTGCATTATAATGCTTTCTAATTATTTTTAAGTAACATGTTGCGTATGCAAATAACATAAGTTTTAGATTCAAATTTGATTAATCTGTAAAATGCAGAAAATTTATAAAAGTGTCTCCTTACAGATTAAGAAATCTACAAGATCTATGTGCATAATGTTAACCCTTTATACTGCCATATTTTTTCTAATAGTGGTGTAAAAAAATAATTTAGGTATTGGGATTAATTTAAGAAAAGAAATTCATTTAGCTTATATGATGTCATTATTCTTTGCTAATTAATTTTATTAATTAATAATTAATTACCAAATTAAGAAGCTTCGTTATGATTTGAGATAAAAAACTGGAAGATCAAGTTTTTTGTTTCATCGAAAGATTAGGCGAAAACTTACGCCAAACTTAAAAAATGCATTTAAAAAATGATGCATTTGTTGGGAAGTTATTCCCACGGCCTTAGAAAGCGTTAGTATACAAATTTCTTAAGATAATTAAAATTGTTCAAAAGATTAATTCCCAATCTCGTAGAACGCTAGGTCATCATATAACAAGGGAAAATAGGCAAAGAAAAAAAGAGAAAATAAATGGGAATATAAAAGGGAAAATAGAAAAATAGACAGAAGGGAATCACTCTCTTAGGTTGCTAACAGTGAGCAACCTCAATCTGCAAAGTTCATTGCAGAATTGCTCAGACAAATTTTGAAGATTCATTCCTTTCGACTTTAGAATCCCGATATTCTTTTCAGGAAATATCCAAAATGTAAAATCACCTTCGCCATCTCTCTTCATCTGTTTAGAAACTGAGAAAATGCTTTTAAATTCAGTTTCCCTTTCCCCTCTGGTACCATTCCGAAGTCGCATCACAGAGACAAGAAAAGGAGATTCAATCCGAAAAAGTTTTAAAACCGTCGTTTCTGCCGGAACATCTATCATCCGCTACCCACGGTTTAGTCCTGTAAAGCAAGTGAGCTTCTCTGGTTTTTACATTTTCTCAGTATTGTTCTGGGACCGCTGGATCTCTTTTGCTACAAGCAAAACTGCGCGTTATCACTTTTTGGAAAGATTTCCAGTGTGGAATTGAACTCGCTTAGAGAATAAGAAAATACTGTTGTGCCTTGAGATCCAAAATCTCCGCTTTAAGCTCGCATTCTGAAATTGTCCTCTTTTTCGAATGCAGAGATCATTGATGTTGCATAAAGAAAAATAGGACCTCGCAAAAGCGAATTTAAAATAATACTTTTATTTTGTAGCTGCTTCTGACTTCTTATAAACAAGGTTTCTATGCTTTAATTTCATATAAATTAGCCTTTCAGAATTGATTGCAAGTCAAGTTTAAATTAGATTATAATCACTTTTCACAATAAATTAACAACAAACAGTTTTTAATATCATACATCTAACAGTGTACAACGAAGTAGAAATTTTAATTCAGTTGTTTTCTAGTTTTATGCTTTAATTTATAATTCATTTTTCTAAAAATTATGGAATCTTGAAATAATTTTTTTCTTAAATTGTCTACCAGGCTGCACTCGTAGTATGGAATAAAAATTAAATTAAATTTATTCATTCTGATAATTTAATTCTGATCAAATTTATTGAACTGATAATTCATTTCTGAAAATATTGTAACCGTGTATTTTCACCAAGAATATGCAATTGCACTATATTCCATATAATATTCCATCTTTACAAATATAAAAAAGTCATTTTGGATAAAAATGTGTAAACTTAGAAAATACTGCATAATTTATATTGATTTAATGAAATGGCCAAAACGCGATTGCATTTTCATAATGAATAGGTATAGATCCGTAAAAGTTTCTTTCGATGATCTAATTTAGTATTACTTTGAGGAACTACGAGTCACCCAATTTCGTTTCCAGAGTGAAATTTAATCCATGAATAAGAATGTTTCACTTTGCCGCCTTTTTTGAACTCAGAGCTTTAGGCGGATATTAAAATATTCTCTTTTTCGATTCAGTTCTCATTGCTAGATAATGAAGAATGATGATGTCCAGACTAACAAAATAGATATTGAGATCAAATCTTTCTAAACAGCTTATGGAAAAATTCGCCTGAAGTTACTTCGAATTTCATTTAAAATAAAATGACTGAATTAAAACTTTTATTTGAATTATTTATTAGAATAATGTTAATTTTTTTCTAAATTGAAATGGTACAAGACTAAAATTCATCTTCATTCTATCAAGCTTCCTAATTTTTTTTTTAAGAAGGAGATGTAGTGTTTATCATTGTTTAACTTTCCTTCTGTGGAATAAGGAACATGGTGTTGAATATAAGAAATTTTTCAGATATAATGTGATTTAAAAGAAAAGCAGATTTCTATGTTTATTGAAATTGCATTGTTTTAAGCAGTTTTGAGATTAGAACACAATTTCTGAGAGAGAATAATATTATAAGAAAACCTAAATTTTAGCCTATTATCCTCTTTGATTAACATGAAGTAATACTGGGAAAGATATTACAACTATTGAAAGAGAAACAAAACTATAATAGAAATTAAAACGCAACAAAATTGACGACATATGTTTGAAAAAAACCGAGGAAGCAAGAATCCAAATGGAAAACCTAGTCAAAGGCCACTTTCCATTTTGGATTCTAATTGGGGTACGTTTTCTGTCGACGAAAAACGACTTTAAGGTCAAATAAACTTTTCCTCTGTGGCGTTAACCTATCCCGGACAATTGGAAACAAAAAATGAGAAAAAAACATTTCACTAAACCGAAATATAAACAGTCGTTTTCCCTCGACAGAGAAATTATCCCAATTAGAATCCAAAATGGAAAGTGGCCTTTGGAGTTTTCCATTTGGTTTCTTCCTTCCTTGGTTTTTTTCAATCGTTGTCGTCAATTTTGTTGCGTTTTAATGTCTATAAAAGTTTTGTTTTTTCTTTCAAGTGTTTTCATATATTTGTCATCGCAATTTTTCCTGAATGCAGTAGCGTTAGCGCGCGAGATACATTGCTTTTATTATTGTTCTTCCATCTCTTTTAGCTATTATTTTATGTACTTACTCCAGAAATACTAGGGAATTTAGTCTTTAAACCAACTAAAATAATAAAGTCTTTTAATTAAATCTGAATTCTAATTAAAATACTTCAAATACCTTTAATAAGTTACCAGATAAATTAACTAAGAAGTTGGCTAACTACAGATTGTTATTTTTTTGGAAATTACTTTTGAAATTGGAACTCAAAATAATATTCTATACTATAATTTGACATCATTTGCAAAAAACTGGTGATGAATCGAATATAAATGAAGCAATGAAGCCAATTCCATTGGAGAATATTTAAACCTATAAATGCTTAAATGCTTGATTTTTTTATTTCATTTCTTGCTTTCACCTGAAAGAAAATTTCGCCGCGACAACAACGTTCAAAAGTAAATAAAATACCGAAGTAAGACTTCGGTATGTTATTTAAGATATAATCTATAATATAAATGTCCAAGGAATGTCTGTAACGCATTCAGCAATGGAAGAGAAACACAGAATTAAATATATTTTTTTAAACAATGAAAACGGATTGAATTACGTTCCAACAATGAAAAATTATTGTTTTAACTCATGCCAAAAAAATATTTTAAAATTTATTAAAATTTGAAAAAAATTGTAAAGTAACTTAATTGATATCATTGAAAAGATAATTTTTTGTACTTTTTTTCATTTATTTCTTAAGCACTCTGCCAATGTGCATGAGATTTTGTTTTACATCTTCCGTGTCTAAATCTGTTAAAATCAGTTCTGAGATATTGTTTGCAGGTTAAAAGCCCGTCTTAGACGGGCACAAATTGTCTAGTAATAAATAACATACCGAATATTAAGTAATATTCGGTTTGTTATTAAATATCATTAAATGAAAAATGAAATGAAATCTGTTTATTGAAATTTCATAAGGACTTTTGACATGTCTTTTTCTTGCATGCAGAGTGTACCAAAAATGTATACATAACTTACATTATTTAATTAATAATTTACATATTAAAAATGTATGCACAATTCACACTAGAGATGGAAATTTAACAAATCAAATTAATAAATAGAAAAGAGGAAGCTAACGGGAATGACATTTTTCTAATTAATTATTATAATAAGAAATAATTTTTTCATTAACAAATCTTTATATTAAAACGATTCTTTTTCATATCTAACGACTCTACCAATCATAAATATCTTTGTTTGGCCGAGAAACATCAAGCTAACGTATCATGCGTTACCTACGTAGAATCTTCTATCACTGTTTGGATTAATTGTATCTTTATTCTTTTACAAATCTTCTTTTAGAAAGTGACTTTTGATGTACACTTGAATTTGCAAGAGGGAAAAAAGCTTTATCATGCATTCAAGATATTTATTAAAATAAACAATTGTAATTCCAGATGAATGGAGCACTTCGGAATTTCTATAGCGATGTGAGGCCAATAGAAGAGCTGGATATAATTCTTTTTATAGTGAGGAGTAGCTCTGAACTCTTTTACATTTGTCGCGGAAGGCGATGACAGAAACTATCTCAAAAAAGACGCTGGAGCCTCCAATACAACAAACATGCCTTTTATTTACAACAAACTAAAGCCAACATTCACGTGTTCACTCGGCACACATGCCAATACCAGGAAGAAGAACAACTGGATCCATTTCAAACCGAAGGTTGAGGTGAAGTCCGTGGTGAAACAGCCGACGTGAGTACATTAGTAAGAACAAACAGGTAAAATAAGCCAAAAGGGTCGGGAAGCATCCAAATATATACAATATCACCACTGACGTCACCCCGTGCAGCAGGAGCGCAGTCTATAATATTAAATACTTTCCACGCAACATTCCCTATTCATTTCTTTTTAAGAGGATACCCAAAATATAATGTTTCAATTCAAGACCAGCTACAACTAACGAGTGGAGAGCCTTTATTGCAAGTGACACACCAAGTGCCAATTCATCTGCTTAGAGGCGTTCATGATTTTATGGGTCAGTTTTGGGAGCAGCGCCTAGACCATAGCAGTCAGCATATCGATCACCTCCGATGATTAACGTAATTTTATAAATATATGAATTAATAAACGTTATCAAACTTCGATAAATGTTATTATTTATTTATGTAATATTTATTCAAGGTGTGCATTTATTTTTAAGACACCTTGAATTTTTTATGGGAAAGGATAGAGAGAAATGTCATATGTGTGGGTCTTCCTGATCCTAAGTGGGGACCAAACCATGGTAAGAAATTCAATACCTTATTAGAATAAAATCATACAGTTGTATACTCTGAACTATCCGGCCTACTTAGAAGATAATTTCCCATAAGAATATGAGTAATAATTTACTTTGCATAGGCATTAAGAGGGGGTGTCTGCTGCAATCCTCTCACTTGCGCCATAGTCATCTATTACAATACATAGTCTATATCTAAGACTTTTTCTAAAACTAAATGTCAGTTTTGTCTCTTTCATCTTAGTCCTACCATTTCACATTACTGTAAAGATTTATCAATGAAGAGTAAAACACGTTAAATAATTTCTAACAAAAATCAAGCCTTATATTATTTTAGCCTTTTGTTTATTTTAAAAGTGTATACATTCGTACATGTATGTGTATGCCCCTGATACATTCAGTATACATGGTTTTATGTTTCCTGCAATTAATATAGACATTATAAAACTTATCTTAAAACATATACAATATTTTTATCTTGGACTTTTTCTATAATAATTTTTTAAAACTGCAGTACAGAACATAACAAACGTTTATATAGTACTGTCCTGTACTAAGAAGTCAAAGGACATGAATAAGAGAGGTGTTTTATTGGTATGGACGGGAAGAGGTGAGCCGGTCTATCCGGCCTTGTTGTTATCCCAATTGCCCTTCCGCCGCATTAGCCCGGATAGTTGAGAGTCTTCTGTATTTGTGATTAGGTAAATAAATAGAAGCAAAACGCAATATGAATGTAATAAATTTAAATTTATAAAATTCAGGTGATTTGGCTCCTAAAATGAACACCAAAACCTTTTGGATTTGCTATTGATACTTAAAACGTCATAAATGGTAAAAGCAGGAAGAATGAGACGATGCATGTTTATGATAAGAGGAGATGGAATTTGACGTCAACAGTTTTCTTTAAATAATTTGTGTTATTTTTTAGGCTAAATTTAAATAAAATTTTATCACCATTTCCTTTTTAAAAGACGTAGTTTTTTTGTTTCTTGATGCTTAATTTTGTCAATTTTTAAAACAAAGACATTTTATACTTAATGGATAGCGTGGATGTGAACTTAAGATCAATGCAATGGATCATTTTACTTTTTTTCCCTCCTTACATAGTCATGTAATGGAAAGGTCCAGTAATATTTTCAATAACAAAATCAAAGATTGCAGAAATAGGCGCATTTTATTAGGAGACAACTATATTGCAATTAAAAATAATCTCATAACTGAAAGAAATGCTATTAAATCGTTGTTATTTCAGGGTATGTAAGTGTACATTTTAGTAATCACGTAAAAAGCAAGCCAAGTGATCTTAAAAGAGTCTTGTTTTGAATGTTGAACTATTGAGAAGGGTGTTTTTCATGGGGAGTGGATCATGGAATTCTCGAATTTAAAGCATTAATTTTTAATGATAACTAAATAATTATTTTAATAATTTTATTTTCTGTTCTATTTTCCCATTAACAAGACATTTTTGTAATATTCGAACTTTTTTTGCATTTATGACAAGAAATCAAATTTTTAAAACATTTCGCAGCAGCATGATGCAAAAATGCTGTTATTACTAATATTATTGTTATTATTGTCAATTAAATATAAGCAGTTCTTATGGTTTTGAGAGATGAGACATCAACTCATCTTCTTGTGGAAGATACTCATTAAAAATGCATCGTAGATAGAAACCTTAACTAACGTTTAAATTATAACAAAATACACTGGTTCATTTACCATATGTAACAAATCCACTATATGTTCGAGAAAAATTTTGAAAATAATAGGAAATGTTTCAGGGAATCTCAATGGAGAAAATCGTAGACTGTGATTCAGATTGAAAAGAAATAACATGAAAATGAAAGAAGGGAAAATAGTCAGCTTAATAATAAATCTTGTAAAAATTCATTTTTTCGAACTAGAATGAAGAAATATTAAATTTATGTAGACCGTAAGAAAACCAAGATTTAGCTTTTATTTTTTATGGATATTTGTTATGATGATACTTTTATTTCAATTTCAAGAAGAACATTTTCAAAATATGAAATAACTTTTTTTTTTCTTCCCAAATCATTAATGGAATATCTTTCCTTTTTGTTAGGTATAATTGTTTCTATACTTTTAGCAGAACACGAGAATTAAAAAAGAAAACATGTAATTCAATATTGTAGATCTGTTGAATTTATATGTGAACCATTCAAATAAGCCAATTAAATTTAACGTCTTTTAACAACTTATTTTAACCAAAAAATTCCTTCATAATCGTTAAATGGGATACACAATTAATTTCTTTGATGCGACTTTACAAACGTCGCTGAAAATGTCTAGTTGAGAATTATTAAGTTGCATCTAAATAAAATAATTGTTTATTTTAATAAATGAGAATCGTCTGTTTGCTTTTGTTTAGGTACATTTTACCTCTTCAGGTTCAAACTTTTTCAAGTGAAAAACTTATTCAATTACACACTTTTGTTTAACTTTACTTGTTCATGTTTGTAAGGTTGTAATTTTGTAATAGATCTTTAAATTTCTTTTATGTAACTTTACGAGCATCGCTGAAAATTTCTAGTTCAGAATTATTAAGTTACAGCTAAGTAAAATAATTGTTTATTTTAATAAATGAGAATCGTCTGTTTGCTTTTGTTTAGGTACAGTTTACCTCTTCAGGTTCAAACTCTTTCAAGTAAAAAACTTAATGAATTACACACTTTTATTTAACTTTACTTGTTCATGTTTGTAAGGATGGAATTTTGTAATAGATCGTTAACTTTAATCCCTAAATTGTCACTTTTAAAATTTTGCGCACATTGCTGTTCTTAATGACCATACTCATTTTTGATATTTTCAGAATTTAATTATCAGTCAATATATTAATTTGTTAAATTTTAATTTTATATTTGTGATACCATCTAGTAGTGAATTTGTATAAAAAATTATTTGAAAATTCCGTTATAATTGAAAAACATTTAATTCCAAATAAAGGACAAAACATAGAAGTTAAAGCTAAGTAAAATGATTGTTTATTTAGTTATGTCATGTTATGGAATATAATTATGTTATCCTCTATAAATTATGATATAGAGGATCTCTGTGTTTAGTGCCCTAATAAAAGTGTGTTTTTAAAAATTGCTTTAATTAACTTATTTTATAAACTGAGGTGAAATAGTAGGCGCTTATTTGAAATGTATTCACAGTATACTAATCTATGCAGCGCCTGTTTTTAAATAATATGATTATTTTAAAACCAAGTTAAAATATAATAGTTACATATATGTTTCTGTTTCTATTCCAAATTTTTATTTAGGTATATTTAACATTAAAAGAAAGTATTTCATCTATCAGTATATTCTAGTATGTAAATACCAAACATAATTTTTATTGTTTGCTCAATACAAATTTGGGAAATTTAGACTTATAAATTCCTAATCATAACATATTTAGTCTTTAAGATCTGAAAAGATTCTAAATTTTAAAAATCTCAAAAAGAATACCTAAAAAATATCATAAAGACTCTATCAGGATCGGAAAAACCAAAATAATGTATGAAAAATTTGAAATTGTGCTTTACTAAAATATAATTTTTATTAATTCAGTTTCCTGTTACTTGAATTTTCGCCTTAAGTTTATGTTTTGCTTCCCAGCATGAAAGATTCTAAAAGGGTTCTCAATTTTGCTCTTCTTAGCCCAAACCTTTATGCATCAAAATTCGTTATTGAAACTTAAAAAAATATTTCGTTGCAGCTTTACAATCAATTTATAACAACAAATTATTTCATTCAAAAGAAAGTAAAGATGTACTAATCGTTTTGTAATATTTCCGTAAAGAAATTCACTTCTGTGATTTTTTTCATGAAAGTTGAGGAATGGAATATATGTATATATTCAATTTTCGCTTCCTCATTCGAAATTCATCTCCCTCTCACGTAAGAATAGATAATCGTTTCTACATTTTCCGCATGCCATCATACATTCCCCTAATGTAATGGTATCGTGTGAGGAACGGGATCCATCTTCCCCAAATGATGGATGATGCACAGGTTCAAATCACTCAACCCTCTAGTTCTTCAGGTTCGGGCAAGATAACAAGGGAATCAACTTCAAGTTCTTCGCATGCAATTATACCCCCGATAAAATGATCGTGCACTCACTCTGAGCAGAATGCTTGCAGATCAGGCCAATTCAGACTCCTTTTGATTGGTTTCCTTGGAAACGCGATGGCGCAAACAATCCATAGATATTCCCCACTGGCACGGAGAATGGCTAATTGCAGAAACTGCTTCGGCAGAATGGCTATCTGCAGAAACTGTTTCTCGGGTAATAATAATAATGAAAAGAGACATTTCTGAGCAGAGAAGCTCGATTCGTTCGATTATGGTTCAGCAGGTTTTCTTTATTGCATTTATAAGAACTGATTTTGTTAGTTTATAAGTGAAATTGTAGGCTTTTGTAGAATCTCTAGCGGAAATTCATTATTTGGGAAAGAAAAATTTTCTCATTTCCATTTCAAATGATATCGATATGGTATATATACACAATTAATAGAGGTACAATAATTTTCTAAATGGACTTACAGAATGCTATTTAATGTTTAATTTTAAATACATTTTCCAAACGTAAGTGTGACTCATCTGTTTATGAATTAATATCTGTATGATTTCTTTCCAAAAAAAATCTCTTGTATTTTTGAAATACTTGTTCTTCGCACTTTTGGTGTTTTATAAAAGGGAACCCTAAGACAGTTAAATTCAACCTTGTTACTTGATGTACCTTTCTCAAATCTGCTTATAGCTCATATTTAAATTTTTTTGTACAAGCAAAGTAACTTTTCTCATTATATACTATTAAATGATTTTTTTTTTTAATTCAAAAAATTTGTTTTAAGTATTTTTCTGTGTCGAAACTAAAATTTTAAATTGCCACTTCTGAGATGTAACATTCTCAAAATCTGTTAGTAATGTATGAAATTTTATAGAAGTAAAGTACACCTTTTCATTATAATTGAAATGAGATTTGGTTAAATTTTAATTTTTTTATAAATTTACAAAAGATTTAACTAAACGTGGTGAAATTTAACCCTATTTTGCAATAAAAAAAAAAAAAAACTGTAACAAATAAAGTTTTGAGGCTTTTTTAAAAACGCTCATTTCAGTATAATGAGTAGGTGTACTTAACTCTATAAAGAAGCTAAACATGCATCTGTGCAATAGATTTTGAGAAAAGTTACACTTAAGTGTAGCCACTCCCTCATATTTTTGTTTTACACAAAAAAATTGTAAAAAATAAATGTTTGATTTTAAAAAAAATTACTTCAGTATAATGAGAAAGATGTAATTTTACTTGTATAAAAAAATTCAAACATGAATATAACAGAGTTTGAGAAGAGATACATGAAGCAACAGGGTTAGGGTTAACGGACTTAGGATTCCAACTCCCCAGTATATTTTTTTTTAAGAAAATAAAATTTTATTTTTTAAATACACTTTTTAAACGTTTCACTATTATGAAGAAAGTTAGATGAAAAAAATATATATTAATATATATATGAAAATATATATTATTTTCATACTATGATGAAAATAATATCCAGAAAAAAATCTATTGCGCAATTTCAATTCATTCTCTTACGCTTTAAGTTAATACAAGCAAATTTACGTGAAATCTAGCTCTTCTATTTATGTGTGATTTTTCGAGTGTCTTCCTGGAAACTTGAGCCCCAAAATAAATAAATTATATATATAGATATAGAAATAAATAAAAAAAAGGGGATTGCTGACATACTGTAATAAAAAATCTTTTAACTTAATAAATAGAATGCCATTTATCGAGTTAGTGATTTTCATCTTATTTGGAAGAAGAATTTTCAAATAAAAGATTTCTAATGGTTAAATTTGTAAATGAAACATTACTTTATGAATGCCGAGATGTAAGGAAATCACTTTTCAAATATCAATTTCCGAAAATAATAAAAAATTATTACATTAAATCATTTCCTTAACTTTAAACTTCATTAAAATATTATTTTATATATAAATCTAAATTTAAAGAAATACTTTCATATTTGAACATAATCTATTGTAATAAAATTTAAGCGTATTTTAGTATGACAGAATGCTCATGCTTTTACATCGTTTTTTTTGCTCAATATTTTTATAAAACTTTATTTTTTGCATGAAGAAAAATTTTATATAAAATATTTTGCGTTTTGATTATTTTTACTCTTTAATCTTTAGTTTATATTTCTTTTATTATAAATATTAAGAAATCTTGTCAAAATTATTTTCAAATTCAAGTAGCAGATTCTTAGAAATTTTAAATCAGTGCTCTGTACTGTCATCGGAAACACACAACTATTAAAATTAAGAAACCAGGTCATCAAAAAACTAAAATGGGAAAATAGAAAGCGTATTGTCTATAAGTCCACCTGATTGCATCATTTCAGAAGTGATATGTACAGCCTTCCATGAGTTTCTAATGTTAAGTAATGAGTTTAAATGTTAAAAAAATTTGAATTTTTATTGACATCTTGATTTTTCACATAACTATTTAGATATAGAATATTTTACGTATTAGTATGAATTATTCCGCACATTTGCTGTTCTTATTATTTTATTTTAAAAATTATTTTATGCACATGAAATTATTCATAAAAAATTGATGTTAAAAATTTTGAATAGCAAACACTTATAACTTTAAAGCGCAATCGAAGTGATTAATATTTGATAAGAATATGCAAAAATCTCCAGCATATTTTCGTACGAGAAGTTTTGAAGTTGCATTGAGTTTTTGGTAATTTTTCCGTTAGCCGGGCGCATAAGGTCGCCAATTGTGAACCAAACACGATCCGCTAAGTCGCTGCTGAAGGATTTTCAGTCAGCCGAGCGTAAATGTCAGAAAAAATTGTACAGCTGTTTGCCAAGAAAGTTGAAGTTGATTTTCCGTTAGCTGGGCGCAATTGTGGAACTGCCATATCCGTCGCCGGGCGTGAAGCGATTTTCCGTTAGCTGGGCGTAAATGTCGCCAATTGTGAACTCAAACATCGATCCTGTCGCTGCTGAAGCGATTTTCCGTTAGCCGAGCGCAAGGTCGCCAATTCAGAACAGCCAAGTCGCCAAGAAAGAAGGATTTTTCCGTTAGCTTCGAGCGGTAAATGTCGCCAATTGTGAACAGCACAAGTCGCCAAGAAAGGAAGGCGATTTTCCGTTAGCCAGGCGCAATGTCGCCAATTGTGAACCAAACGCGAGCCAGAATGGTTGTAAGAAATTTGTCGGAATTCTACATTATTTGGCGATTTTTTCGCTTCATAAGCCCGGCCAACGCGGAAAAGTACCCAGCTTTCTATTTTCGCCAAACATGCACTTAAGGGGCGTCATATGTCGAAACTGTTTTCATTATTAAATATAATCATTACACCACTTTATTTCATAAAATTTAAATATATAAACATTTAACTATTTATATATAACAAACCTAAATTAAAGTTGTGTAATATATTACACTATTTTATTTTGTCCTTCCTCAGGTTTTACTGACAAAATGTATATTCATTACTTTGAAAATAACATTTAAAGTGTAAATAATTTAAAAATGTTACTACCGACGCATACGCAAAGCATAGAACTCCTTCTATCCAAATGCGGAGATGACCCCTTTCTTCTATTTAGAACAAAATGGCAAGTATCTTCCAATCTATTAACGATATATTAACCAAATTATCCGGGGTATTTTGTCATGAGAAATTTATTATGACATCGTATGGTGTTGCCATAAAAAATCCGGAAGAAGTGCAATTTTAAATATTTATCACCCCTTGCGTTTTTTAACCATAGAATCAGTTTATATACGTTATTTCCTGAAGATCGGTAACAAATTCCTTTCTTTTAATTCCTCACGAACGATCGCAAAATAATGTTGATGGCTACTTTTTTCATTTAAATTTAGATGTTTGATAGGAAATTCTTTTTCAATTCCTTCAAATTTCCTCATGTAAAGTAATTAATTTAAAATTCAAGTTGTAACATTTATTACTGCTTCGTTGCGAAGAAAACCCAATTTTTATAACATAAACTGTTAACATAACATGTTTTCTAGATTTTAACATGCAAAATTATTAGTTAGCAACATTACATAGTGCCTTGCGCTGTTTCATTTTACAAAAAAATGGTGGATTATATCATTCAGTCCATACTACGCTTACGACCTGATTAAAGTACTACTTTTAAAGCACTTACCAAATTACAAAGTACTTCACTGTGCAAACTTGGCAATCTGCCAACTAATACGCCATGCTTCTACGTTCCATATTATACTTATTCTCAAGCATAACAATAAACATTCTTACCCACCCTGGAAATTTTGCACGTGAATTTTCCCATACCAATGCAGAACATCACGTAGTAATTGGTAGTAAATCTTGCAGAAAATTAGAGGTTTTATCAAAACATTTTTTTTGTGAAATTTTCATATTTATTGGGTTTTTTTTCTTTCAGGTATGATAAGGACATTTATATGCCAATACTTTTATTAAAAGTTTTCAATTACCTAAATCGGAAAAAAGGTAAAAAATTGCTCAAAAAAAATAAATAAATTTTGCTTGAATGGAAATTATCCTGATAATTTTTTCATGGAGGTCTCGAGATACACTAACAGACAAAGTATATTTCTTTTTTTCTTTGTTTATATTCTTCTAAATAATTAGATATAAAGAGTGATGTAAATTTAATCTATTCATATAACGAAAGAAAGATCTTAGATTTTATGAGTTTTGATTAAGGATTTCCAGCAAGATGGAATGGAAATGAAGTAAATTGATCTATTAATATAAGTCCCATCGGTTGTTGAAGATCTTTATTGAAACGAAAAAAGGAAGATATTCCGGAAAGATGCCGCTATGACCAAAATATTTTATATTATGTGTTGTTGAAGCAAGATTTGACATAGAAATCGCAATTGATATTGCTGTCGCCCTTGCTCTAGAATGAGTATTTGATCTACAATTAATTTGTAAGTATAGTTTCCTTTATAATATTGTTGGGAACCAGTAATGTCGCTTCCCAGCAATGTAAGTACTATGGTTGAAAAGAGATGATGCAAAGTAGTTCTTACTAGGTTACAGGTGATAACATCACCTATCCTTGGCGACAATGGTGAGTTTGGCGAGAAATTTATGAGTTTGCTGACAACGGCGGAGTTTAGTGGGACAAAGGAGCACCCCTGATTATGCGAGAAATGAGGTCTGATCTCTCATATAGGAGCCGATATCCGATTACTAAAGATGATTCCATGACGTCAGGGTCATGTCGCCGGGGAAGACTATAAATGCCGGCGTGCTCGAATGAAGAAATAACTTGGGAGTAGTTGTTCACTTTGCTAAGGTCAGCTGTTGATGCTCAGCGCAAATGTCTTCGTACTAGTACTGTTATTGTTGAGTGATTTGCTGTCTGCTTTGCTTCCGTGGGAATATTCGAGAGATTGTCCTGCATCATCTTGTGTATTGGACTGTTTTCAACGTTACACTGGGCCGACGTTTTAACAATAGTACTATTTCAATAACTGCTTAGCCGTAATGCGTTTGGTAATTGCTGAGAAAACTGACCTCTGGGCGACTGAACGCTGAAGTTGTCGTAGACTGAACGCTCTATTGTAGGAGGGTTTAGGCGTGTTTAAGTGAAATTTGTTGGTATGAAAATCCTATGCAAATTCTCACTGTTTAATAACTAAAAAATGTTTTAAAATATCCTACAGTAGTGGAAATAATTTTTTTCTGGGTGTAATATTAAGAAAACCAGCTTTTTTCTTAAAATGTCTCCATTGCAAAAGGATAGATTACGAGTAAAAAAGCGCATGACAATACAGAGAGGTCCTAATATTCTTGGAAAAAGTTAATCGTTTAGAAATTTGAATAATCCTATTAATATTAATATAACTTCCTATAAATCATGTAAAAATAAATTTAATTAATTTAGCTTAGCCAGTGCTGATCACGAATTAATATTTTTTCTAGAAAACAGGAAATTTATATATCTTTAATATTAATATTAATTTAATTAATATTATTTTTTAATATTAATATTATTATTAATTTAATTTAAATAGCAGTTTGATCACGAATTAAAATTTTTTCTAGAAAATAGAAATTTCATATCTCTTTCACACCCTTATTTTATACTCAAGAAACAGGAAACATAAACACTGGCATGAATAAAATTTTATCCACTGTTTAAAAGTTTCCTTTCAAATTTTATATCCATTTTTATGGAGCGTTTCTATGAACGTAAAATTGTGCACTGGTTTATAAGTGAGATTTAAAGCAACAATCTCTCCTACTGAAAAGAAACAGAAACAAACCAGCGGGAGTGGTCTCCCCTAAACTTTCTCGTATATTTCCTTAAATGGAGATCTGTCAAATCTCTGAGTTCGAATTTTGACGTTTACACATTGTCTCCTTGTATACTTCTGTATATACGAGAAAGTGAAACAAAGAAACAAACCTGAAATCAAATAACTGCTGCCGCTTCAAAAAAATATTACTTTGGAAGCAGGTGCGATAAAATAGGCAATGCAATGAATACTAAAGTTCTAGGCCCTGCTTTAAATTGAATTCCCAAGAAATCAATTTATACCAATGCCACAACCGTAACAATTCGGTAAAAGCGCGTAAATAAAAGATTTGCTGAAATAATGAGATCGGTTTGAATTTTATTTACAAATAATAAAAAAAATTGTTACAAAATTAAATTGTTTGAAAATGATATTATTGTTGTAAAGAACATAAATAATAACAGATTACACTATGGCGTATGTGAATCGGATTAAAATAAATTGAATATGCACGGAACGTCTCTTTTGAGACGGATTCGGCCCAAAGCTCTTATACGGACCTAAGACATTCAAGTGACGATAAAACTGTGTACCAAATTTATCCATCTAGCTATTCAAGTTTTCGATTTATAGTGTTCATATGACAAAGAACATACAGATAGACAGACTTCCTGCTGACGGATTTTGTCCAACATTTGACAGAAACCTAAGCAAATTATGTTTGAAGACCATTACATACTGAATTCTCATCCCCTGTAGTCTAATAGTTTTCGAGTTAATGTGTTCAGCAGATAGATTGGTGACATGATTCCAAATTGTGCTTTGGAACAGGAGGTCTAGTAACGTGGAGATTCGCTCAAACTGAGTCTGAATTTTGACGATTTCAAATACTTTCTCTTGTATACCCGTATAACAGCAAAAAATCAATTGCCATTGAATACCAGATGAGTTTCAGAACAATATTGTGGTTCTAACATTTGAGTCGCAAATAACGAAATATTGTGCTACAAAAAAATTTTAGCTTGAAAAGGTATTTGAAATTTGAAGGCGGCTTAAATATAATCATTTTAATGGAATTTGAAAGGTAGAATTTTATGAGTAAGTTCTCATTTGTCAGGAAAGGTTTTTTTTTATGAATAGCAGATAATACTGGTTCTTCTTGCAGTACGATAAAGTAAGCTGGCAACAGGCGTTAATTCAATTTGAAAATGCTATAACATTGCAGATATTAAAGAAATTTTACAAAACGTTTGAAAAATTCATTTTTTTATTTTCCGACTATGTTAGTTTTATGCCAAAAATTATTGAAAGTTTTATTTTATAAATTATCATTGTAACTACATTATCCAGTAGTTGCATATTTATGGATTTTGTGAATATACTTAATTATATTACTTGTTTATTATGTATATTATAATTACTTTACTTGTTTATTAGATAATTATAAAATATTTAAAAGTACTTTTCTAGACATTTTCGAAAAAACATTTCAGATTTAATATTCTTAAAATAATTTATACTTCTCAGAAATTTATTTCACTATATCATTTTCAGTTATATCTAGGAAAGGAATCTATCTATATATAAAGGAAAAGTTCCGTGAATTTCATTAAAGCTTAAATTTTACTTCCAACCTTGAAACTATGTTAAGATGTTTTCAAATATAACAACTTATAATTATCCAGCAAAACAAATTAATATGTGGAACCTTCATTTATTCCAGAATTTATTTTGCCAACAAATAATTTCTTCTGAATTCTTGAGAAAAAGTATTCATCTTTTTTTGTTACGAAGAATTTTGGAAAGTGATTATTGTAAAGGTTATTTCTCGTGAAACCTGGAAAAAAAATTGTTCTTAACGTACGCAGAGGAAAGGCAAAGTAAAGAATTATTTTCGCGTAAAAGAAATAAAAAATGGAATATTGAATCAACATATCCAGCAGAGCCTGAAATAAATTTTAAAATAGGTAAATTTATCATTGTCCAACAATAATTACAAATTACCTAAGTCACTAGAAAACGTAGTTCATCTATCCATACCTATGAAATCATGTGCAGTTGGGTGGGTAAGGAAATATGCATAGGATACGTACTATATGTTTTGGGGCCAATTGGAAAACCAGAAGGCCAGTAACAATTTAGTGAATTTATATTATTACACGACCTTACAAGAAAATAAAATGTTTCAGTACAATTTAACAACATGATTTATGTTTGTAATGATGATGTTTTTTTCATGCAATTTTAAATAACATGATTTATGCTTGTAATGTGATGGATGTTTTCTCATACAATTTTAACATGATTTATGTTTGTAATGATGGATGTTTTTCCATCAATTTTACACTGCATTCAGGATGTGCTAAAGCTTTGAAGTTTGTATACTTATATTCTGATAATATTGCCTCTTTTTATAGATTCAAAACTTAATTATTTATTAATCGATTAATTAAGGTCTTAATTGCAAATTGATCCCAACTGATAGTGAACTGGAGAAAAAAAATAGCAGAAAGGCGCAGTTCGGCTCAAGACGTAGATTTTTCTGGAAACGTCATCGGCTGGGTAAGGGTCTGTGGTAACTTGTGATTTATCTACTTGCAACCATTATATAACCTCTTAAAATATTAAAGAGATTGATACCAATTACATATTAATACGAAACACTTGTTTCAGGCGATTTTTATCCTTGACGTTTTACCGAAAATCTACTGCGCGGACCCAACTATGCCTTTAAATTTTATTTATAGTTTTTCATGGCGCCATTCGTTGACAGTATATATAACCACATTTCGAGTATGCGCATTAAAAAACATCATTTACTACAAATGATCATATTTCCCGTAATAATCAAATTTTTTGAATTCAAATTTAATACAATGCTCTTTTACATATTGTCAAGTATTCTGTATTTTTCGTTCACCTGAAACAAACTCTGGATGTTATAATCAAAAAAACATGGAGTTTGAAATTTCTTTAATACCGATTTTACTTATATTCTGATAAATATTTTTATTATATCACTTTGGGGTCCTAGTAATACCTCAAGCTTTTTAAATACCCAAATCAACTCCTCCTAGCTAAACCGTCGCATGTGCTACACTTCATTTATAACCTACACAGTTAATTCATAAATAATCATGCGCATGTCTCTACACTGGTAACATTGAGGACGCTACAGGAAAAAACAAATAGTAGTAAAGTGAATAATCTTTTTCTTTCAGATATGGTCTATCCGTTGTGGGGGGTCAACCATTCTTTCACATTATTAGTCTCGTAGTTATTAGCGATTCAAATCAACGATATTTTGTCACACAAGAAAGTTTGACCAACTATTACTGTAACGATCGGAAAGACGTTTTCACATTAAAATTATTTCAAGATTATATCTATACATTTAAAATAATTGGCATTACCAGAGGAGCATTACCCCAGCCCCAACCACTGGACCTATTTCAACAATTTTTATTATTTATGAATTTTATTGATTTCTAAGCATGCTATATTAGTGGTTCCTCCTGAACTTCCCTCCAGTTTTCGAAAGAAATCGCAAAAATATTTCAGCGCTGTACATTCTCTGTGTAGAAAAACTTTTAGACACTCTCCCCAGCCTCAACCATTGGACCGATTTCCCTAACTTTTATTTCATGGAAGCTTATAACGTCTAGATGTATGTCATCAAAAGTCGCCTGTCCTTCACCCTCCATTTTTGAGAGAAATCGAAAAAATACTCATGGCGATAAACCTATAAACAGCCCCCCAGCCTCAACTACTGAAACGATTACGACCATTTCACTTCATGAAAGCTTATAATTCACTTTCCAGATAAGCATCACAGCTGCCTGTCACCCACCATTTTTGAGATGTATTGCAGAAGAGAAATTTGGCAGAGTTTCTCAGGCTCCACAACCGCCATCTGCCACTTATTCTGCTGTAAGCATAGCCACCTGACTATTAAAAAATAATAACTTATGTTCAAAAGCTATATTGTTATCATTGCTAAATTGTTCAATGGTTTAAAAAATATTCAAATGCATTTTAATTTTTTCGTTTATTTGGTTTTTACAGGTCCATGGCATGCTTTATTAATCCTAGTTTGTTGTGGAGAAAATCCTGACTAAAGGTTTCGTAGGCACCTCATCTTTTTTTTCTTTCATTATACCGACCTGAAGAGCACCAGAATGTAGGAATTGTTTTCGCTCAAAGATAAATAAACGTCAAATACAAAATAAAATGGAAGATGACTGGTATGCTCATATTGTGTCAAAGAGTCAAAAAAGTACACGATTTAGTTGATAAATATATGATATATGTAGTTTTGATGATATGTACAGCTCCATAGCATGCTTTTATTAAATTTTGATTATTAAGATGAAAATTTGACCAAAGGTTTTGTAAGACGATCTTATGTTTCTTTCGCATTATACCGACCTGAAGAAGTTAAATCAGAAATGAATTGTTTTCTTCGCTCAAAAAGATAAATAAAATGTAAACACAAATAAAATGGAAGATGACTGGTATGCTCATATTTAAAATAAAGAGTCAAAAGTACACGATTTTAGTTGATAAATATATGATATATGTAGTTTGATGATATGTACAGTCTTACAGCATGCTTTATTAAATTTGATTATTAAGATGAAAATTTGAACAAAGGTTTGTAAGACGAGATTCATAGTTTCTTTTTTCATTTCGCATTATACCGACCTAGAGCATTCAGAATGAATTGTTTTCTGCTCAAAAGGATAAATAAAAATGTAAACACAAAATAAAATGTAAGATGATTGGTATGTCTTAGCACAGTCAAAGAGTCCAAAAAAGTATTAATGATTTAGTTGATAAAGATAAGATATAAGGGGAAATTTGATGATATGTACAGCTCCATAGCACAAGTTTTATTAAATTTTGATTATTAAGATGAAAATTTGACCAAAAGGTTTTGTAAGACGATTCATGTTTCTTTTCTGGATTATAAATTGACCTGAAGAGCAATCAGAATGAATTGTTTTCTGTCTAAAAAAGGATAAATAAAATGTAAACACAAAATAAAATGTAAGATGATTATATGCTCAGACAGCTCAAAGAGTCCAAAAAAAGTACATGATTTAGTTGGATAAATATATGTATTATATGTAGTTTTGATGGATATGTACAGCTCCATAGCATGCTTTATTAAATTTGATTATTACATTAGAAAAATTTGACCAAAGAAGTTTTGTAAGACGACTTTATGTTTCTTTTCGCATTATACCGACCTTGAAGATAACTTCAGAATGAATTGTTTTCTGCTCAAAAAGGATAAATAAAATGTAAACACAAAATAAAATGTAAGATGATTGGTATGCTCATATTGTGTCAAAGAGTCAAAAAAGTACACGATTTAGTTGATAAATATATGATATATGTAGTTTTGATGATATGTACAGCTCCATAGCATGCTTTTATTAAACTTTGATTATTAAGATGAAAATTTGACCAAAGGTTTTGTAAGACGATCTTATGTTTCTTTCGCAATAAACCGACCTGAAGCAAAACAAGAACTGTTTTTCCTACTCAAAGAGTATACACAAATGTAAACAAAAAATAAATTGAAAGATTATTGGTGCGCCCATATAGTCAAAAAAAGTAAAAGGTTTAGTTGATATTTATATGATATGCAATTTTGACGATATGTAGGTTTGCATGGCATGTTTTATTAACGCGCAGATTGTTAGATAGAAAATTTGACCAGGTTTGTAAGACGATACTTATGTTTCTTTCTCTGCAATAACGACCTTGAAGAAAACAAGAACTGTTGTTTCTACGTCAAAGAAAGATAATAAAATGTAAACAAAAATAAATTAGTGATATGTAGTGCTCTACATTGTGTCAAAAAGTAAAAAAGTAGATTTAGTTGATATTAATATATGATATTGAGTTTTGATGATATGCATAGCGTTCATGGCTTTATTAACAGGCTAGATTGTTGATTGAAAATTTGACCAAAGGTTTTGTAAGACGATTCTATAGCTTTCTTTCTGCAATAAACTGACCCTTGAGAAAACAACCGAGTTTTTCCTACTTAAAGAGTAAAATGAAAATTCAAACAAAAATAAATTGAAAGATTATTGGTGCGCTCATATTGTGTCAAAAAAGTAAAAGGTTTAGTTGATATTTATATGATATGTGCAGTTTTGACGATATGTATAGGTTCATGGCATGCTTTTATTAACGCTAGATTGTTAGATGAAAATTTGACCAAAGGTTTTGTAAGACGATCTTATGTTTCTTTCGCAATAAACCGACCTGAAGCAAAACAAGAACTGTTTTTCCTACTCAAAGAGTATACACAAATGTAAACAAAAAATAAATTGAAAGATTATTGGTGCGCTCATATTGTGTCAAAAAAGTAAAAGGGTTTAGGTTGATATTTATACATGATATTGCAGTTTTGACGATATGTATAGGTTCATGGCATGCTTTTATTAACGCTAGATTGTTAGATGAAAATTTGACCAAAGGTTTTGTAAGACGATCTTATGTTTCTTTCGCATTATACCGACCTGAAGCGCAATCAGAATGAATTGTTTTCTGCTCAAAAAGGATAAATAAAATGTCAACACAAAATAAAATGGAAGATGACTGGTATGCTCATATTGTGCCAAAAAGTCGAAAAAAGTACACGATATAGACAATACAGCTCCATAGCATGCTTTTATTAAACCTTGATTATTAAGATGAAAATTTGACTAAAGGTTTTGTAAGACGATCTTATGTTTCTTTCGCATTATCCAGCCTGAAGCACAACAAGAACTATTTTTTTCTTCTCAAAGAGTATACACAAATGTAAACAAAAAGTAAAATGAAAGATTATTGGTGCGCTCGTATTGTGTCAAAAAAGTAAGAGGTTTAGTTGATATTTATATGATATGTGCGGTTTTGACGATATGTACAAGTCCATGGCATGCTTTTATTAACGCTAGATTGTAAGATGAAAATTTTACCAAAGGTTTTGTAAGACGATCTTATGATTCTTTCGCATTATACCAGCCTGAAGCACAACAAGAACTATTTTTTTCTACTCAAAGAGTATATACAAAATGTAAACCCAAAGTAAAATGGTAGATGATTGGTGTGTGTGTGTATTGTGTCAAAACAATACGCGATTTAGTTGATCTTTAAATGATATATGCAACTGCGTTTGAGATTTTATTGTGATGCCACGTGAGTCCACATTCTTCAAATCGAAACTTTAACTTTTACTCTGCAGACAACTTAAGAAATCCTTTACATTGATATCCTCCTTTAACCTTCCAGCGTGCGCGCGTGATTAAATTTTACGACAAACGTGATTTTTCATACCCTTCTCTCACATTCGTAGTCAAAACTGTCTGAAGGTCATTTCTATTCCTTCATGCGACCTTTCTCTTCAGGATTAAATTATTATCCGAGTTTCAAGGTGATTTCTTACTGTTTTATGCTTCTTTCGTAAAGTTTACGCCGCGCGCCCGCTCGTGTAATTTGATAATTTTTCACGCCTTAACGTTTCAGTTTGGTAATTATATATCCAGTGCGCATTACGGCGATTTAATATTTCATTTTACATTGACAAAATATTTAATATATAATAAACCTGCCGATAATCCACCAAGCCGAAGAATTTCCTTGATAACCTCTGCTCTCAGTCTTATGAAAAACACCTAACTACTCGATCCCCAAAACTCTGATGATCGTCATATGATATTACCATGTGTTTAAGTCTAAATTATATATCACAACCTGAAAAAGCAAGTCAATAGCAACCAGCATTGAGACGAGCTTGTAGCTTGTGTTTGAAAGAAAGAAAACGATTATAAAATCGATGAAATGCAGTAGGCGCAATATAATATACTTGTAAGCGTCACTCTAGCAAAAGTCCAATGCTTCGAATGCAAGGACAATGATTAGAAACTAAGAAGAATGTTTTTGAGGTACAATCTTAGTTTGTATTTGTTAGATTTATGACCACTTCATTTTGTGGAAAATGCCTGTGTTAAAAGATTCAGTGTCCTTTGGATCGAATAAAGCAGGTTTTATTTACAGCATGGTCTATCATACATGAAAAGCAGAATCACAGTGAGGATAAAATGAAAGTCACTTACATATATTGATTTTCAAGAGGATTGAAAAGATAGAAAGGCAGCCAATGGGGATTCATAATGATACATTGAAACAGCGAATAGAAAACATTAATACGACAACCAATTAGCACTATTTAAAAAGGCGTCAGGTTTCTGAAACTTAGTGATGTAATGTGCGAATACTCTATTCTAACAGTATTATAATCTTTTTATTATATATTGCTTAATAACTTTTCTATAAAATAATATTATTATATATAAACCTCATTACTTTCCCTAACTTCAGTATAATTTTAGATTTTGTAAATAATATTATAATTCATTTTCACTTTTGATGGGAATATTTGCTTTTCTGACGTGTCTCTTATTACTATTATGAAATAACTTACAACTGCCATATTAATATTGAAGAAAATTATTGTGTCGTAAAAAGTACGATAAAAAGTGTAAAAAATTAAAGCGCGCCCACTGGAAGATTTAAATTGCTAACCACTAGTAAGCATAACATTAATTATTAAAAACAAATTATATATCACCAACTGAAACAAGAAATTTGTCTTTTGAAAAATCTAGATATATTAGTGCATTGGCTGGTGGCTAATACACTTACTTATCTGGCTACACGCTAAATCATCAAATACATAAAATAAGAAGAATCAATCTTTCATGCTTTTATATACTTCATTTCGGATACTCTACTTGTATTTATGATAACTATTCAAGAAAGAATTCTTTGTTCTGTGCACGACTTTCGAATCAATTACACGATCCCTTTAGTACAAAATATAAAAAACAGCAATTTCAAAAAGTTTTATTAAATACCATTAATTATTATCGCTACTACACCGATTACACTTTTCTTCTTCAGATGAGCCTGTGTAAAAACTACAAAATAATTTCATTTAAGTACCGAAGATTATGCTTCGTTCAGACAATCCGCTATATAAAAGAAATCGAAAGTGGTTCTAAAAGCATTCGATTTAACTTTTATTTTAACTTTTTCATAAAAGGGTAAACTCCAAAAGCTATCGTATAGAAAAGAGTTAAAAGTCGTACAAAATAAAAAGTTGAAAAAACAAGTTATTACCTAAGGGAATATTCTCGGAGAAAAAATTCTTTACATAGAGAAAAGCAATTTCGCATTAATATTTGTCATTAGCATGCGCTGCTGTATTTGTTTGCTATGTTTCGGATTCTCCGAAATCAATAAAATTCACTTTTCCTCGGCCTTAACAACGCAGTTGCTAGTCTTCTTCATTATATCTTTCGTTTTCTTCGTTCATTAGTTTGTTTTCTCCTAAAAAACTCATTGTTATTCTAAAAGGAAAAAAAAAAAGCTGCGAGAGTTTGCGAAGTTGTGTTTTATGCCCAATCATTTATGTTTCTTTGTCAATTATAGGTACTGTTTAGTGAATATTTTCTTATAGCTCTCCTGGCTCCTTGTTTCTTTCTTTGTCTAGAGTAAGAAATATACAATACGATAAAATATCTTCCATATTTTTAAGTAGAAGTAAAGGATTGACTTCTTCATTCCCTGAAGTCTCGCGTCCTTCGTATTGATGTGCATCGAATTATCCCATTTTTAAGTTTATAAACTAAAATTTAATCATTAAGTATCTTTATAATTTGACTCAAAAATTACGTAGAATCCATAAGCATCTCAAGTAATCTATGACTTCTTAGATGAATGAGAACGACAGATCCTTTCCAAAGCATGAGGGGTCATCTTATTAGATAGCAAAAAAATGCGATCATTGTGTGATGACTCTACTTATAATAATGTATTTTTCGAGCCTTGTTTATTTTGACCTTCTGAGATTCTTGCTATTAACAACCATGCGTCGAAGCATACAGATATTACAAGTATTTAATTTCTCTCTTCGATAATGGACTTTGCTTGAATTATTCAATTTCTAATTTTACAGATGGAAGTTTTCTTTATGTCTAATCATTGAACTTTATATTCGAAGTCTAAATTACTATAACATGTTTTAGTTTCAAATAAAAATCTCCAAAATGAACTAATAAGTTAAAATAATTTATGTAAGGAAATGTATTTTTCCCGTTTATTATTCTTTTAAATTGCTATTAACACCAACTATTTTAGCACACGTTGAATTTTCAAGTAACTTCTTACGAGGGATCCATACTTGAGACGTTCATAGTAGGGTTTTTCTTGCATGTTTTCTCATATTGCTGTTCTTGATGGTGCAACCATTCAAGTACATCAAGTATATCAATTATGTAAATAAATGTATTTTTTCGTTTATTATTCTTTTAAATTAATTATTAGCACCAACTATTTTAGCGCAAGTTGAATTTTTAAGTAACTTCTTACGAGGGATCCACACTTGAGTCGTTATTAGTAAAATCTTTCTTGCATGGTTTTTCATATTACTGTTCTTGATGATGCAACCATTCAAGTATGAAAGTTTATCAATTATGTAAAGAAATGTATTTTTCCCGTTTATTATTCTTTTAAATTAAATATTAACACCAACTATTTTAGCGCAATTTGAATTTTCAAGTAACTTCTTACGAGGGATCCATACTTGAGTCGTTAATAGTAAAGTCTTTCTTGCATGGTTTTTCATATTGCTGTTCTTGATGATGCAACCATTCCAATATATAAATTATGTAAAGAAATGTATTTTTTCCGTTTATTGTTCTTTTAAATTTATTATTAACACCAACTATTTTAGCGCATGTTGAATTTTCAAGTAACTTCTTAGGAGGGATCCATACTTGAGACGTTCATAGTAAGGTCTTTCTTGCATGGTTTTTCATATTACTGTTCTTGATGATGCAACCATTCAAGTATAAAAGTTTATCAATTATGTGAAGAAATGTATTTTTTCCGTTTATTATTCTTTTAAATTACTATTAACACCAACTATTTTAGCGCACGTTGAATTTTCAAGTAACTTCTTAGGAGGGATCCATACTTGAGACGTTCATAGTAAGGTCTTTCTTGCATGGTTTTTCATATTACTGTTCTTGATGATGCAACCATTCAAGTATAAAAGTTTATCAATTATGTGAAGAAATGTATTTTTTCCGTTTATTATTCTTTTAAATTACTATTAACACCAACTATTTTAGCGCACGTTGAATTTTCAAGTAACTTCTTGGGAGGGATCCATATTTGAGACGTTCGTAGTTAGATCTTTCTTGCCTGGTTTTTATGGTGCTATTCGGGATGCAAGCATATCAATAAGTGGAATGGGCGATTCTTATATGCATCTCTTAGAAATTAACGCTGCAATTGTGCTTTGACGTGCACACATAATATTAATATTTTTCTACGAGCAATAAAGATGTTGTACCTGAAGATTTTTTCCCTTTGTATAAGGATTGGTACATGTCTCATACAAATAATTCGTTGATGTTTCTTTCCCCCTCCACTAGTTGAAAAACTCTTAACACCCTGTAGAACATGTCACTTCTCTTTACACATTATGATGACAAAATAGATTGCAAATGAATCTAGATTATGATAGAAAGATTGATTGTTAATGAGAAAATATGGAAATACTCCCTGGAGAGTCAAATGAATAGCAGTTCTTATTTTCCAATCAATTTAAAAGGGATTTCACACCTTTCTTTTCCAAAATCCTCGTTTTTAACGAAGACCCTTCTGAAAGATTTGAACACCTATATTTCAAACATTAAGAATAAGCAATCACTAAGCATTGTTATACATTACTATTTTAAATATTGTGTTGCTGCCTGCGCAAAAATGTTTTTGGAAGAAAAGAGGCGGAGGTCTAATTCAGCAATATATAATGTTAAATATAATGTTAAGAATATATGTACTGATAGATTTTCATGAAAATTTTAAATGTGTGATGAATAAATTTATTACTGATAAGCGAAAACAAGAATAGGTTTCCCGAGAATTGATTGAAATTAAGAGAAATCTAATCATAGAATGACTTGAAAAGGGAAGAAAGTACTTTCCTACTTCTTTGTTAAACTCAAAGTTTTCATAGGAATAGGAATAGGAAAGGAATAGGAATAGGAATAGGAATAGGAAAGGAATAGGAAAGAAATAGGAATAGGACAGGAATCCATCCTGCGCATTATATAAAAGGCTAAAGTACAGTAAGGCTAAAACAATTTTTGAAAATAACCCATAGTGCTTGGTGTATGTATAGTAAGATATTCTATCTATTTTAATTTTTTAAAAAAACTATATTTGTTAAGAATTGTAAAATACAAATATTTGTTTTTAACTCCATCAAAATAAAAATTAAACGAACAAATCCTTTGTAGTTTATTTTTTTATAATAATAAGACATTATTGCGAGATTTTAGCACAGGCAATGTAGCAAAAGCTGATTTGAAATAAACTGAAATATTATGCATGAGACAAAATGAAAGCTGTTAACAACTTTGCAAACAGTGGAAACTTAGCCGAAAGTTGTAATTTATTTCTCTTATCAATGTTTGCTCCGTTTTCACAACGAAGAAGCTCAATAAAATACATCAAATTAATTAGTGTGGAACAAAACTAACTTTGTATTATTCATTCTTACACTTCAAGCGCGTACAACGAACTTCCATATAAAAAAGCGGGGAAACTCATTTCTATGCAAATTAGATAATTCTTCTAGGCGATTTCGAAAGCAATATGGGTAAGCAAGACAATTTCCTGAAAAAAAGACTCCGTCTGCCCAAATGCGTGTTTAAGTGACTGTGAGATTAAATAATTACATAGCTTAGCGTAATGAATAATGGAAGTCATGTTTCATTTTGTCTGAAAAAAATTGCAATTTGAACATGGTTAGTTTAACTGGATTTTGCTCACATTGATTCTAGAAGGGAAAGATTATTTTCAGTTACCTAAAAGTCATTTTCTTACATTCCTAAACGAAAACCTTAATCGCCATACATTTCCTTCTCAATTAGATTTTCATATGAGAATATAGATCTAGAATTCACAGAAAAGATGAAAATTTAGATTTGCATATTCACTACAAAGTTGTTGGAATAAATACCAATCTTTAAATTGAAACCAGATTTAAAATGCAATGTTCTGCTTGTTTATTCTAGAGATCCCAAATTGTAGTACGTGTACCCCTGGGGCAACCTGTGGTACGTGTACTCCTGAGGGGCACTTCCAGGATCTATTGGGGATAGGCGAATGTAATGTTGGTATTGGCGTAAAATACAAAACTCAAACAATTAAACAGTGGAACACAAGGGAAAAGCTGGTGAGATGCAGATTTTAACCGTTATCAATTCACTTTACAATTTTTTGATTACCTACTTCTGCATCTTTATGGCACCCTTGGTTGTATGAGTAGGATTACATAGAATAGACGACAAGCTAATGCAGATTGCACAAAACGGAACTATATTATTCAATTTCAGGTCAACCAATATCACTTGATCCTTTGATTTACCCACTTCTACATCCTTACGGAACCCATGGTTGTATGAGTAGGATTACATAGAATAGACGACATGTTAATACAGTTTGTACAGAACGGAACTCTAATATTCAGTTTCAGCTCAAGCAATATCACTTGGTCCTTTGATTTACCCACTTCTGCATCCTTATTTAACCCATGATTGTATTAGAATTACATAGAATAGATGACAAGTTAATGCAGATTGCACAGAACGGAACTGTATTATTCAATTTCAGCTCTACCAATATCACTTGATCCTTTGATTTACCCACTTCTGCATCCTTACGGCCCCCATGGTTGTATGTGTAGGATTACATAGAATAGACGACAAGTTAATGCAGATTGCACAGAATGGAACTGTATTATTCAATTTCAGCTCTACCATTATCACTAGCTATGAATTTAAGCATTCTGCACGCTACATCATACGTAGTGGGCAAACGTCCTCCCGTTGGTGTGGCGTGGAAGTTTGGAGAGGGTGGAAGCCCAGGTGTCGTCCTCGTCATCTGAACGCGTTTCAAAATTACGAGGTCCGTCCCAAAATAGCCCTCGTATTGCTTCAAAACGGAACGTTAATAAAACTAAACTAAACTTAAAAGTTGAACAATATTCTTTGAACTTTAAATATTTACAACCGTTCTGTCAGATGTTTTATGCTCTCATAGCAAACATTGGAGAGGGGTCACATGAAGGAATAGAAATGACCTTTACACAGTTTTGACTCCGAATCTGAGAACAGGGTATGAAAAATTCCGTTTGTCGTAAAATTTCCGAAGGCGCGCCCGATGGAATGTTAAGCAAAAAATAGGAATCTTTGATAGAAACCATAACAAAATTCCAAAAATATAATTATAATCAATATCTTTGAATCGAACTATTTGCTCAAATTTTGAGTCTAAATGAATATGAACACTTTCAACAAAATCATAATTAATCTTTTGTGTGCCATTTGCTGGAGTTGAAAATATTCTCATAAATTTAAGCATGTCTACTTTCAATACATCGACCCTTCCAAACAAGCATTTCTCTGCTCATTATAAGTACAGGGAATTAAAAGCGGCATTCGATAGTGCCGCTCATTTGTTGTGATCAAAAGTGTCTTTTCAGAGGGAAACAGACGGTTGTTCAAATAAATCCTCTCGTGTTTAAAACTAGTTGCTTAACATCTGATGAATTGCGAATTTAAGCTCTCGTGAGCCGCTTCAAAGCTGCGATTAATATTCAGCTAATCCAAGAATAATAAGTGATTATTATTCCGTCGAAGAGGACGTTTGGATATTGGAAAATGTCAAGCGGATATCTAGCGTGTTGGAAATTTTCAGAATATAAAGCTAGAGCTTTCACGCATTTCATTCTTTCAGTCAAATAAGCTGATATGAATATTATTAATTAAGCTGACTTATTATTCATTATCCTCAGTTAATTAAGGATATAGATTTTTTTGAACGACTGTAAAAATTAAGCTATCGTTACAGTTTAAATTTATAAGGTTGCCAAAATAATGCTATTTAAACTGACTCATAGAAGGCTTTAGATGTTAGAAGCTGCCTCCTGTAAAGTAAACAGTGAATTCATTTTCCTTTGTTGCAGTGCAGAACTCAAAAAATTATAATGAAAATAAATATATAAAAATTAAATAAATTGAGAGAAAAATATTTTTACTGAATAATGTGAACTGATTATTTTCTTTCAATTAACATTGTTCATAGTTGTTACAAAGAATAGCTCATATTTTTAAAAAACTTTAGAAATATAAATATTTTCTTTTCTATTTCGACTTGCTTATTTCATCTTTGCCTTTAATCTGAGAATATCTTCACATTTTTTAACCCAATAAATGCGGGGATTTTTTTGTCCTATCCTCTCATTTTAAATAATTACTTTTAAATAGGACTGATAATTTTGAATTACATATTTTTCTCGTTTGTATTGTTAAATTATTAAATTTTGAAATAGAACTGCGACATTTTCTTTGTCTTTTACATAATATGCAACATCTTGTTTAAATAAAAATATTTTTTTTGAACAGCAGATAAAAAATGAGGTATTTAGCGACAGCTTTTGTAGGAACAAAAACTCACTTTTTGCGTTTGAATTTCTGCAATAATAAATGTTTTCTCAGAGTAAAAATGATTATAACATCCAATAAAATTAATTCGAACAATAATGAAATTGTCTTTTTTTTATGTACATTCATGCTTTCTATAATAAAGAAAGGCAGAACCAATTTAACTTATTTCTTTACAATTCTATTCTACAATATTATCAAATTATTTACAAGCAGTTTTAAATCTACAGTTTTAACTTCCCACATATCTGGACTTTTATTTCTAATTCTGTATTGTTTCAAATATGGTGGCTCTTAAATTCGGCATTTTTATGTAGATGAATTCACAATGAATTTTTTTTTTATTTAAAGCTCACACTGGTTCGGCCTACCCGAAAGGTTGTAAAGCCTCCACAATGGAAATTTTAGAGGCCTTACACCCTTTCAGGTAGGCCAGACCGGTGTTGGTTTCAATGGAAAAAAAATTAATTGTGGATTTATCTGCATAAAAATGTCAGAAATGGAAATTAAAATGATTTCGAAAATTATTTATTTTAGTTCGAACTCCTTCTTGAGCAGAGTCTGTACTCGATATACTTTAAAATAATTTTTTTTGTTTATTATATATTCGTAATGTCCATTTCAAGACCGTTCTAACGATACAAGTCTTTTGCCCGTGCTCATTTTAGAAGTAGGTTAAAATAAAATTAAAAAAAATGTAAACAGATTAATGTAACGCAAGATTTTTATCTTTAACTTGAATTATCTCAAAATAGTAATTTTGAAACTGCGTGTACCCTTTTCTCAAAATCTACTTTATATATGATCTTGAAATTTTTACAACCTCTTCTATACACATAAATGCACAGGGTTCCCAATTATATCCATTACACCACCCTTAACTTCTAAACGACGACAGCTTAGGCCATAAAGTTGGTGGCCAGTTATAGTGAAAAGGCTATGCGCTACTCGATGAGACAACTTACAACGCCATCTATCGGCAAATTTTGGAATTAGCTGTCCTATCTCGTAAACGGTGAAAAGTACGAAAAGGCACCTTGCGCACAATAATGGTAAGAAAAACCGTGTAAAACGCGCATTTGTTTGGTCGCGATTTCCAACACTCTTACGCTAGAAAAGCGTTAGAAGGAAAAGAAAAAAAATTAGTGACAGCTTAGGCCATAAAGTTGGTGTCTAGGTATAATAAAGTGACCATGCGCCACACGGTGAAATCAGTTATAGCGTCACCTGGCGGAAAACAACGGAATTAGCGTTCCTATCTCGAAAACGGTAGAAGATATGGAAAAAATGTCAATAACAAAATTGTAGAGCGTCCTCTATTTAGTACAAAAGGACACCTTGAGAGCAATATTGCTAAGAACAGAACGCGTAAAACATACATTTGTTTAGTATCGATTTTCCAAACCTGTGACGTAACAACTCGCGACAACAGAAGAAAAGATCATGCACTGAGAAAAAAATTCTGGCAAAAAAACCATATTTGTATGGTAATGGTATTTCTGGTAATAAAAACAGAATTCTGGTGATAATCAACAAAATTTACGGTATTTAAATCATTTGTTTAATAATCTTACTGTTCGCTCTGGTAACGGTTTACGAGAATTTCTGGTTTTCGAAATTATGGCTCTTTTTACCCACCTGTTTAGTAAAATTACAACGCTGAAAAGTTAATTTACCAGGAAAAACGGTTTTCATACCATACACTTCGTCTTTTTACGAGAATCACGATAGAATTACCAGATTATTCTTCAGAAAGTATTGTTCATTTTACCATATGTTTGGTGATTTGACTATGCTGACCTCTCTGACATCTACCAAATACAATGGTAACAGTGCATTTATTTCTTTTACCATGCCGTATGGTAAATCTCAAATATGGCGGCACTTTGTTGGATTGAAGTAGATAACGTTCCTCCTCAAGTATACCAATATATCAGAGAAAAGAAGGACATTAATGAAGTGTTGAAGTGTGAAAACATTCTATACCCTCACGGATCAACTCGTAGCGGCGTCTGTTTTATGTATCTGTTAAGTGCGTAGTGCAATTTACTAAAAGTTTCAGTTTGGAAATGAAGGAACGTTAAACGAAAAATCTTTCTCTGTTCGCTCGGCCATGTTTAGCATGACGGGACATTCTTGCGTTAGAGCTGATTTGGATAGTTACATACCCATTGAAAATAGACATTAAAGAAAATCTAAAGGAGTGGGGATTTGAAGAACTGGTAACAAGAATTTACCGGTAAGAACTAAATTTTATTTTGAATTGATTTTTCGGTAATGTTGAATTAAGTATATATGATTTGTGAGTATATATTTAAATAAAATTTCTCATTTATTGAAAGTTAAAAATTTGACAGCTGGGTAAATTGAATGTCGAAGAAAAAATAAGGTAAATATATATGTTCACAAGAATACTTTATTTGCAGTTTCTTTTCATATCAATCATATTAAACGATTTTTGTCGATTTTTTTTTTTTTTTTTTGTTTATGCCGAGTCGGTGGCCTTCGACCCCATTACATTTGAATGTATAAATTAAAGGTAAAAATCTTTAAATAATTAGCAAATTTCTTAGCTCATGACTTAGTTTTTACGATGTGAAAAAAATGAAAATATATTGTTCACTTCCTTAATACATTTAATGTATACTTCATCGATGTTCTGCCAATAATTTAATATTTAATTGCCGTTTATTTTTAAATACCTTTTCCTCATAAGTGAATTACGTTTAAAGTTCGTTTTGCTACCGTTTCCTGAAATGAAATGTCGAAATTTTACTTTTTTTTTTAAATTAAGATCATGAATACTGGGTTATTAAACAATTTCTACAGACGTATGAAGAAATGTTAAATTTTATTTCCATCTGTATGGTGAAAAGGAATGCGTCAAAATTATTCAATTTTCAATAGTTTTTTGTTACATCAGATAATGGTAAAAGCACAAATTAAATAATTTGTTATTTCCTGTATTTTATTTGGAAACTTCTTTCATAAATAATATGAAAATTATCAAAATCAAGTGATCATAAGAACAAATTGAAAGAATGTTCCTATTACGTTTTTTCCCCTTCATAACTTGAACATCTTTCTGT